>APFE031712568.1:32258-44520 GCA_000404065.3 Pinus taeda
ATAGAGTGCCCTAACATAACACCTTATTAAATTTTCTTCTCATAACCATTTATTTTTAATAAATAAAACTTATAATATTTTAAATATTCCATATCTTAAAAATATTTTTAATTATAAAGAAAATTCACAAGATCACCACAAATTTATCAATATCTTATGATGATATTTCCAAAAACATTATTTGAACCGAATGATTACAAAATTACATTGTGATCCAACTAGGAAATATGAAGAATGATTTGTTTAATAAATAACTGAAATACCTACAAAGAAACTAGTTTGTGCCCTTTTAAATTAGTATAGATAGTTCAATCTTTTAAATTTAAGGGTTATATGGTTACTTACCTTGTACTATATGTATTACTCTAACTACATTTTATTGGATTGTGATCCACATATTTGTCATGGATATGTCCTTGTTATAATTACTTTCATATCACATCATGGTTGACCTCACTAATAAATTCAGTCTAAGTTCATATTAATAATTTAATAAGAAGAATGATGAAAATATATATGTTTAGTGGTTGAAAGAAAATAATTGTAAATAAAAATATAATTAAGTTATATACAACATTCATATAAAATATGTTGTCTTAATGTTTCAATTAGAACAAAAATAGTTAGTGAGTAACAAAAGGAAAGAAAACTATTTTACAATTTATCCACAATGTACTAATTACAAATTTTATTGTGGAATATATGTACCTAAATCATGGAAAAGGAAACATAGCATATGCATGAGAATCATGCTTCATAAACATGAAACAAAAAGTAGTAAATTTGATTTAAGTTCACATTAACCATTTAATTCGAATAATGTGCTAGTTACAAATTTTATTGTAGAATATATGTACCTAAAATCATGGAAAAAGAAACATAGCATATGCATGAAAATTATGCTTCTTAAACATGAAACCAAAAGTTTTAAATTTGATTTAAGTTCACTTGAATTATTTAATTCGAATAAAAAAGATAACTTTATATGAAAATACAATTCACTTAGATACAATATTCACACGTATGTTTTTTTATGCTTCAATTAGAAAGAAAAAAAAAATAGTTAGTAGCAATTAATTTAATTTATACACTCTTGTGATTGTTAATAAATAAATAGTTTGTTGCAAAAATTATAATTCCTTATTCAAAGTCATCTTTCTCTTTAAATAACATTACAAAGTAAAGAATTATAGACTCAATAGTGAAAACAACTATAACCAAAAATATTATTCAATTAAAACAAAAATAATAAGCTAGTAGCAACATGATAGAAATAATGTTATAATTTGTTCAGAATATATTAGTTACAAATTTTGTTGTAGAATATATGCACCTAAAATCATGGGAAAAGGAACGTAACATATGCTTGAAAATCATGCAACAAAAAAATGAAGCCAAAAGTAGTAAATTTGATCTAAGTTCAAATTAATTATTTAATACAAAGAAAGAAGTGAACTGTGAATGAAAATATAATTCAATAAAATACAACATTCATGTCACATCCCTTGGTATACCTCGTACAAAATACATAAGGTTATTATTATTATTTTAAAAATCAAATTTAACCAACATGTAGCATCCCACTAATGCCTTATCACCTTGATAATTTGAGAAAATGACAATCATAATGCGAACTAACCATAGAAATGTAGTAGCTATCTGCATAAAGGAAAATTCATTAATGCAACTTGTTAACATAATGATTTTTACTGCAACCTTGGATCATTAACATTTTTCAATTAATCGGGCTTATTAAATCCACAATGAATAATCTAATTTCTAGTGTTATGCAAAGTGGTCATATCATCAAGACAACCAAATAGGAAAGCACATCAATGAACGTTGATATTACCATGAGAGTCGTGAAGGGAAAAATGAACAAATATTTATTTTATCAAATGTTTTGTGAAGGATTTCACCCCTCACTCAATGGCAACAAAGGATTCCTTCCATTTTCGAGTGTCAATACTATACAAAAGAAACATAATGTCTCATTCAATCATAATTAACTAGAGACCATTACATTAAACATGCTATCATACTATACAAAAGAAACATAATGTCTCATTCAATCATAATTAATTAGAGACCATTACATTAAACATGCTATCATGTTTCTCAAACACATTGCGTGACATTTCTTTGAGCATAGTGTCTTCATGACATGGTTGTTTATCATAGTAAGTTACCTATTGTGAACTAGGTTTGATGATATTTCCCTATGTTTATAACAATATTAATGCATAATTACCTCATGGAATGTGAGAGTATTAGCTATAATTCATCTTCCAATCATTGCAAAAGAAATTAGTTTGGAAACTATTACCCCATTCTTTGTGAAAGTCATGATTCTCTTCTACAACACTATCATTAGTAAAACTCTAACATCATGATTATCTGAAATATAAATTTATTAAAATCCAAAGGATTATGACTTTTTTATCAAATATATAATTCGATCTCTAAGAGTTATCATTTCTATGTCAGAACCACTAATAATATTCTATGCATTATAGCTCTTGGCCTAAAACAATCTGTTGCACATGCATACATAAAAATCATATCCATATCTAATCTTTTACATTTGAATAAATTTATCAAGTACAAATCCATAGTCATTTAATACATACAATCCGATAATTATTATCTACTAAACCATACTTTTAATGCATTTAATCAAACTGAAAACAAAAGGAATAAATTTGCACAAACATGGCATTATTTTCTAGTTATTCTTCTTGTTGTAAAACCATTGGTAACAATCTACTTGTTCCTCCTAATATAAAAGCATTCTTGTTATTACCCAGGTAATAATGTAAAACACAATCATCTCTGATTCCTATATTTTAAATACATCCTAATAAAATTATAAAAACTCATTTATTAATCCATATTTCATATGCATTAAGTAGATACATTCAATTATAGAAACATGGTTATATATCCATATTTTGTGTCCATTAAATAGATGCATATAATTATAGAAACATGATTATTTATCCATATTTTAAATAAATCAATGTAATTATAAAAACATGATTATCTATCCATATTCACACTATTAAGCTCACGACTACATTATTTCACCGCAATATAAACAAAGCTCTATTTTTTTTGGACATGCATGCATAAACCATAGGCACTATTAAATGTGCAACTAAATTAATCCACAACAATATAAACAAATATCTATTTTGTTCACACAGGTAGTATAAACCATATGCATTATTAATTTCGCATTTACATTAATCCATAACAGCATAAACCAAGATATATTTTATGCACATGCATGCATAAACCATATGCATTATCAAATCCACAAATGCATTATTCCACAACAATATAAACCAATATTGCAAGATTACGCAACCAATTACTATGGATTGCATTCACTCCCATCTACCATCCGTATTTATTCATTGGACTAGACCATTCCAGGGTGGTAGTTCTTCCTTGTTGAGTTCTAATTCACTTTTGGGGCTTCGTTCAATAACTTGGCATATCATTTCAACAAAATATTCGAGCCTTGCACTAATGGAGAGATAAGGAAATATCTGCGTATGAGACCTACTTTAATTGGATCAATGGAAGGTTCCTTCACTTCTACCTTTGCTTCACTAATGACATAAATTCTCAAAAAATAAAAACATATGAAGAAACGACTACCAGGAGATACCTTATGATTCCATGGTCAAGTCACAGAAAGAATCACCTATAATCCTACGTTAATGAGAGATATCACTCCCTTTTCATAGGCAGGCATATCCATATATTTCTTAAATTGGCGAGTGATCAAGTTACAAACCTTTATGCAACTCTTTCTTGAGGCCACAACTGGAGGTAGGCTAACTATTTTCCGAGTATGTCACTGAATATTTTCCATGTTATTAGAATTTCCAATTTTTATGGATATAGTAACAACTTCCTTCCTCGGTGTTCGTTTTTTCCTCCTTTAACTATAATTACAAATTTGAATTCAAAGTGACAATGTAATACTGTTGACTGATAGAAAATGTGAATAATAAGAATGTAGTCAGTTACAAATAGTCTTCATTGTGATCAATATCAAATTATTTTCTTATACTATTCTTATTGTCACCCGTGTTAGTTTTATCATCTTTTCATATCGATTATCTGAAAATGACAGTTGAAATCTTAGACCATTTCAATATTTAGCTTGGTCTAGTGTAGTAAATATCATACCTTGTCTCTCTTACTCTCCAGTATTAATAGGTTGAATTACTCTAACACAAAAAGGAATGTACAATGTCAATATTTTTTTGTGCTTACATTGTAATCAATGTACGTTGTTAATCCAATCACTTTAAAATTAATGTGCCATCGTACATCCAGTTACATCAAATCATAAATCAACATCTACATTGAAATCAGTGCATCTAATGCAAAAAATAAAATAAGATTAGAAAACAACATCTACATTGAAATCAATGCATCTAATGCAAGTAAGAAAACAATATTAGAAACCAAAATGTACATTGAAATCAATGCATCTATTGCAAATAATCAAATAGGATTAGAAATCATCATCTACACTAAAATCAATGAATTTAGTGCAAGTAATCAAATAGGATTGTAAATCATCTACATTGAAATCAATGCATATAGCGCAAGCAATCAAATATAATTAGAAATCAACATATACATTGAAATTAATGCATCTAGTGCAAGGAATCAAGTAGGATTGAAAATCATATACATTGAAAACAATGCATCTAGTGCAACTAATCAAATATCATTAGAAATCAACATCTACAGTAAAATCAATGCATCTAGTACAAGCAATCAAATAGGATTGGAAGTCACCATCTAATTTTTTTTTCTAAATATGTCTAAAATCTATTCCTGTAACAAAATGATACATGAAGGCACTGGCCTTTGTAGTTCTTAGCCAAAGTTCATGGAATATTGCAACCAAAACAAAATGAAGACTGCTCAGAAGAGGGAAACCAGTCCAGTCCAAAATAGATTTTTTGCCCTTGCAGGGGAAATCGACGTGTGAACATAGTGTGATATTCTTTTGAAAACAACTTCAAAACTAACAACTTTTCTCAAAAATTGCAAAAATAAACCCATAGGACTAGGTTTCGAGAACCTGAAACATGAAGAAATGTGTTGGTTTAGTTTTCATTTGGTGTCGATAGGTCTTCTTCAAGAATTAGGCACCTGTAGGCATCAAGGTCATTCTCTTCTTTTTGCAGTTCACCTGTGTCTTCCTTCTCACTCTTGCCGACTATGGGGTGGTCCAGATTTTCTCGATTCTACTCTGCTGCTATCAAAATTGAGAACAAAAGGCTCGTCCTGAGTAGTGTCATTCTTCTCCATTGCGATAGTGGGATGTCCTTCAATAATGGAAGGCTCCTCCTGAGACATAAATTATTATGGTGTCCTTGATAAGAGGTTGATCCAGAGAGCATTGGTATGTGAAGTGAGTTGTATAATTGGAATGCTAAGAACTGGAAGGGAGAGCAGTAACTGATGGAAATAATTGCGAAGGCTAGGAGCTAAAAATGCGAGTGCGACCCCTGCCACTGCGTGTATCGGGATAATGAGCCGCGAAATGATTTGACAAGGGGAAGGAGGACTTAGAGACAGTTGAGGGCGAAGAATGGAGCATTTTTCCACTACTGTTGCCCCTCTTACAATGCATTCACTGACGCAGCCGAGGGATAATTTCATAGGGAGAAAGGGACTGACTGTGATGAGTAGGCACAGACTATAATGGGTCACTTAGGGTGGTGTTATCAGAGGCAAAAGGCTCAGAAGTGAGGGTCAAGTTTCATAACAGGCCCTGCGAATAGTGGTTTCCCTTCCTGAACTCTGTACAATAGAGAATTTGGCATCTCCTACCTGTTGTCATGCGAGTTCTTGGCTCCATGATAGCCAGGTGGCACTTCCATTTCAGAGGTAGAGGAGCATCAACAGACGAGGATGTGGTTCGAAGAGCACCTAAGGTCTCCATAATGAAGAGCTGAGATGAGATGGCAGTGGTAAATTAGTGCGAGTGTAGCATTGAAGTGCATTTATGAAGGGTTGTAAGACATTTTTATGGCATGGTGTGTGAGATTATGGGTGGCCATGTGGGTAATCCACTTTCCAACCCGTATCTCCACCATCGCATCAACCATTGAAAACACCTGCATCCGGAATTTTTGCTTCTTTTTGCACGGGTTTAGTGCATTCCTGTAATTGAGTTCTATCATTTAGGACATTGAAGGATCTTGATCTAAGTACTTGGTTGTTGTCTACCCCTGTATTTGCCAAAAGATCAACAACCTTATTACCTTCCCTCTTGACATGATTGAAGGTGATAGCTCTTCTATTTTTTAACCATTGCTCAATGAGTTCTCAATGATCCACCAGTCTCCAGCTAGTAGCCACTTTAGAAGCTGGGGTCCCCAGTTGAATTTGATTGGCCATGTTGATGAGGATTTGGGAATCCCCTTCTATCACAACAGGGTGAAAATTGAGCCAAGCAAATTCTGTGCCATAGACCTTCCAGTTCTACTCAGTTATTCATATCCTAGCCAATTGATCCAAAATAAATTAGAAGAGGGGTTCCTTGATGATTCCTGAATATACCTCCATATCCTGCCTTGCCTACGTTGCCTTTTGACGCACCATCAAAGTTTAACTTGATCATACTTGTTGAAGGGGGATTCCATTGAGTGGAAGGGCTAGAAGTGGTGGTAGAGATGTTGAGATCATCCTGAACAAGCGAAATCACGATATGCCAATTCTGCCAAATATTTTGTTCCTGTGCTTAAGTAGGAAGATCATCTGCCTGCCATTTTTGGAGAGCCAAGGTTTCTTGAATATTTTGGCATAAATTGCTCCAAATGATGTCCAAGGGAGTGCATTGAGCCTTAAAGATTCGCTTATTTCTTTCCTTCCAAATTGTCCAAAGAAGCAGACCCGAAAGGATTTTCCATAGTGAATTTAGTAGCTTGTTGTTGTAGAGAGTGGAGACCCAGTTACGGATGGTGCTGATAATATCCCCTAAAATTTTGCAAGTCCTTTGACACCTGAAGCTGAGTTTTTCCCATAATTTGTTGGCCAAGTTGCATGAATCCATGAGGTGTTGTATGGTTTCATTTTGTTGATTGCAATTGGGGCAGTATGAGGGTCCATGGAAACCTATTTGAATGAGATTATCCCATGTGAGAATTCTTTTATGACAGAGCAACCATATGAAAGAAGATACTTTGGGCCATATTCCAGGGGTCCACATACGTTCCGAGACTGGGTCCACGGGTTCCTGAGTTGGAATCATCAAACCATATGCATCCTTAGTTGAAAACATTCCCCGCGAGGTGTATCCCCATATTAAAATGTCCATTTTATCTGAATATCTGATTTTCCTATTGTTGAGGTCTGTGTCCATTACTTTGGAGAAGTCCTTCGTTTCTTGATGAACAATCTATTATGCCTTTTTCCAATGCCTATATCCCTGGTTGATATGTTGAGTCTAGTGCTGAGAAACTTTGTCATCCTGATGAATAAAATGTTCCTCAGTATTTTGGGGATGGATGGCTTCTAATAATTTGGGTTGTTGTTGCCATGAGTCAACCCAAAATCTAGCAATTCCATCGTCTCTAATCTCCCAAAAACTATGTTGTTGTATCATTGGCCTATGTTGTTTTGTGGCATTCCAAATTAGAGAGCCTGCATCATTATTTGTGATTCTGATAAGCTCTTTCTACAGTCGATTATTTGCATATTTTGATGTTCATAATTTGGTCCATGGTGTGTGTGGGGTTGATAACCATTGCCACCATAGTCTCACCCCCATCACTACGTTACTATGCTGAGGATTCTGCAGTCCACGACTTCCCTACTTTTTTGGTGTGCAAACTGTCAACCATTTCACTAAGACCCATTTGCAATTTTTCCTTGAGGATCCCCAGAGAAAGTTGCGTTGTATGTCCTTGATATTTTTGAGCACCCACTTTGGCACTATGAGAATAGAGAAAAGGTATAGAGGCATAGTTTGTAGTACTGCTTTGACAAGAATGAGCTGGCTTGCCATATTGAGGGCTCTATAAGTCCATAAAGAAAGGTGGCCTTCAAGTTTTTCTAGGAGTAGATGCCAAGGTGTGTGCTCTATAGCAGAGTCAATCAATGTTGTGCCCAAATATTTGGAGGGAGGATTGGCAACAATAAAACTGAGGATTCTAGCTATATTTCTTTGTGTTACTGAGGGAGTATGAAAGAAGAATATCTAAGACTTAACAATGTTGATGGTAGTTCCTAAAGCCTTAGAGAAAGAACCTAACAGGGATATGAGTGTATAAGCTTCTTGGACTTAAGGGTGCCCAAACAACATATTATCATCCACGAATTGTTGATGAGTGATGGTAGAGGATCCATGGATAGAAATGTTTCTAAGGTTTTCAGAATGAAGAGCATCCTTTATGAGACGACCTAAGCCTTCTGCCATGAGGACAAAAAGAAAAGGGGAGAGGGGATCGCCTTGACGTATGCGTCTAAAGGGGGAGAAGGGGAAAGAGGGGATGCCATTTACTAAGATGGAGAAAAAGGTGCATGAAATTAGATTCGTAACCCATCTGACCCAAGTTGGGCTAAAGCCAAAGGCTATGAGAATTTGTTTTATGTATGTCCAGCTTAATTTGTCAAATGCTATAAATAAGTCAATTTTGAGAAGTATACCTGCTTGTTTGTTGTGCTTTAGGGAGTGAATGATCTCATGCATCAGAATTATGCCATCTAGGATTTGACGTCCCTCCACATATCCTGATTGTTCCTGTGAGATGAGCATAGGGAGCAGTGGTTTGATTCTATTAGCAATGACTTTCGAGATGATTTTGTAGATAAAATTGCAGAGCACTATTGGCCTGAACTTATCTGGAGTATTTGGCTAATCTTCTTTGGGAATGAGAGCTATGAAGGTTGCATTTAGAGTTGGAAGAAGCCAGTGCATAGTCCAAGATTCTTCCACCACTTTCCAAACCTCCAGTTTGATGAGATCCGAGAAGTGATGGAAAAAGTTGGAGGTAAATCCATTAGGTCCACGGGCTTTCCCATATTTCACTTGAGCTATTGCTGACTCGACTTACAGAAGACTAACTGGTCGAAGTAGTAGCTGATTGTGCTCTTCTGTTATAATTTTAGGCACATGCTGAAGAATTTTGTTTATGGCCAGTTGCTTGTTTACTTGAGGCTTTTGATGTACAGATTTAAAATGGGTGAGGAGTTCTCTCTCAATGTCATCATGTTCCTCCATTCCTTCTCCCTGTTGATTCTAAAGTTGTGCAATGTTATTATGCATTCATCTCTGTATGGTGGTGCGATGAAAGAATTTGGTATTCCTTTCCCCCTGTTTTTACCATCTGATTCTTGATTTTTTCTTCCAAAGTACCTCCTCTTGCTTCCTTTTGTCTTCTAGCTGAGTAAGAAGATCTTTTTCTTGATTTGCTAGAGTTTCAGTTCTCCCTTCCTTGATAATTCTCTGGTGGAGCTCAATCATGCTTTGCTCAAGTGTTTTTTAAGATTGAAAAATATTTCCAAAGGTGGAATGATTCCATTGCTTCATTTTCTGTTTGAGATTCTTTAGTCGTTGTTGGAATTGATACATGGTTGATCCTTCAGGAGGAGTGAATTTTTCCCAAGCTATTTTGACCATATTTTTGAAGTGTAGATCAGAGAGCTAGAAAGCTTCAAATCAAAAAGGCCTTCTGGTAGAGTCTCCCGGTCTTTGCCACTAAAGTGAAAGGGGCCAATGGTCTAGGCTTGACAGAGGCAAGATTGAGGTTGTGATGTCTCTGCCCAGGTGAATGGCATTGTCTGAAATGAGAAATCAATCTAGCCGAGATGAAATTTGTTGGGATCCTGATCTTCTGTTATTCCAAGTATAGATTCCATTATTGAATGTTAAATCTATCAGCCAATTGTTTTGTATGTAGTCTCTGAAGTGGCTGCTTTCATTGTCCAGATTGACTCTGCCGCCTTTTTTCTCTTCCAGTTTAGTAATCATATTGAAATCCCCACTTGTGATCCATAGTGGGTGTGTTCTGGTGGAATTGGGAGCTTCTAATGTGCTTAGCAGCGTAATATTTTGCAATGACTCCTGAGGAAGATATACATTTGACAGATGACCTGTATATTGGTTCCTATGATGTGGAAAGTGACCTGTATGAGATGATGGGAGGCATGAAAGTCTGTGAGTAAGATATCCAGTGTATTCCATGCGATGGTGAGTCCTCTCGAGGTGCCAGAGGCATCCACCACAATTGAATGACATCCTGGCCAAGCTCTAGATAGAATGGAACCCAATGTATTATTGTTGCATTTTGTTTCTTTCATAAAGAAGATTTGTGGTCTTTCATGTTGTATCATGTTTTTTATCATTCTGTATTTCCCAGGGCTGTTGAGCCCTCTTAAATTCTATGAGATGAGCTTCATGGCTGACCAATGGGTAATGGCCTATAATACTTAGTTAACTCGGAATATCTTCCTGACTCCACCAACATTTCCCCAATGATGGTGGTTCTTTGCAGATCTGTCTTTCTTCCCCTTTTCTTGCTAACTTTGTGGATATTTTTCTCATCCCAGCTACTTTCTGCTTGTATGCCTAAGGTTCTCTGCTGATGCACTCTTGAAAGGACTACCTCCAAATTTTCGAGCTGCCTATCCGAAATTTTGTCAAACTCTTTCTTTCGGCAAGCTTGTTCAAGACTAAAGATGTCTAGGTCTCCAAGGTCAAAGCTCTCTGGTTCCTCATCCATGTGGCTAGGTTGGCTGCTCTTAGGCATTGAGTCAGTTGTGTTAGCAGGATGTAATAAAAGGTTGTCGATGTCCATTCCTTTTGCCTGCCATATAACTATATTTGTCACCTAATTGGGGATGGAGGGAGAGGCTACTATCTTTTGATTTATTTTTGGATCATGCAAAGGTATATTAGGATCAGTAGCTTGAGTTGAGGTAGACGACATGGTGGATGGTTCAATGGGTCTGGATGGATCTGCTTCAGGCATGGCATGTTGTGACAAAATATCAAAGCTATTACTAGTGGAGGGTGTAGAGGAAGTGGCCATGGGATTTTTGGGGGTAGATGGGGGCTTTCTGGAATGCTTCTTTTGATTGTAACCTTGGTGAATCCTTCAGAATCAAACTTCTCTGAGTTATCATTGGTTTTGGGCGAAGCATTTAATGGATAGCCTCGGAATAGATGGCCATGAGCATGGAATTTTCTACATTTGAAGGGTACATGTTCATAATCTATGGGTTGAATCAATTCAAAATTAGCATGAAATAGGCTTACCGAATCTATGAGGGATTTTCCTAGCCGCATGTAAACGTATGCGAGCATATGAGGTATACCTTCGGAGTTTTGTTTCCTCTACAATCTTTATGAATTCTCCTGGGCCATTGCCAATGTCTTTTAGCAATTCTTCATCCTAGTATTCAAGAGGTAGAGAGTACATTTGAATCCAAACCAGCACCCAGCTGAAGTCCTCTTTATCTCGATTAAATCTTTCAATCCAATCCCTTAAATACAGACCCGCTGCATTGAAGAAATAAGGGTTGTCGTCTAAGATTTTATTCATGTCTTTGATGTAATTGAATATAGCATTAAAGAATCCTTTTGGCCCTAGCTGTAGGGTAACATGTCATTTTGGTTCCCATTTTGAAGCAATCCATCCCTACAAGGCTTTCTCTGTTGGCCAAAAACCAATGAATTTACATATAAGCACATGATCCTTCATAAACTGTATTTGGGCATTGATTCGATGGATTGGTAAGTTAATCTTGGGGCGCTCTGCTACTATGGGCTTGCATGTGGACGATGTTGCTTTCACGGGTTCTGCATTTTCTGTGGAGTCCTTCTCCTTCCATTTGTTCAAAGCTTCTGCCTCCTGCTACTCGGCGGATTGATTTGGCGACTGTGCCGCTGTTCTGGATGATGGCTTTTCATTTTCATTGGTATTCAAGTTGGGATTTTTGCTATCATTGTTACCTATGGGGGGAGGCCCAATGGCCTCCCCCATCTGAATATTCATTACGTAGACTCCGTCAATGCATCTGAACCAACGCTCGAGAGACTACATTGCTGCAATGGAGGCATGCCGCACTTGTACTCCTGCTGTGGTAGGGTTTCTAAGAAACCCTATACTACCACAGTTCACGAGCTCCTAAGCTTTCTAATTTCCCACCATCTACATTGAAATCAATGCATCTAGTGTAATAAATATTCTTCCCTCTCTGCCCCCTCCATATCTATATA
>APFE031712568.1:48110-67361 GCA_000404065.3 Pinus taeda
AAATAAATAAAAATTAAACTTAAAACCAATTTTGATATTTTTTTATACATTTACCACACAATCAAAATCCAACTCAATTTAAAACATTACCCTTTAAAATTAAATCATAAACTAAAACACTAAAGACAATTATTAAAAATTATAAATAAAATAAATTCGGACAATACTTTACTGCAAAATCACCATGTAGATGTAAATACATAACCAGAACTAGAAATCTCAAAGTATCCCCAATGCCACAAACACATTTTCGCCATTCAATGTAGACGATTATGGATTAGATTGGTCAAACGATTTGAACTTAAAATAAAATAATCACTCGGCCTTCCATTGTTTTCAAATTTCCTTTACTATATTAATCGATTTATTTTAATTTTTAATTAGCGAGGGTAAACTATATCTCCAACTCAGCAAATTTGGGGTTTCTTCTCGCTAGATCTTTGCATGGATCCCACTCGTAACATTTAATAGATTCTTTTGTATCAGTGGAATATTAATGACCCTCCTCGTCAAACTGTGTAATCAAAGAGTGTGAATGAAATCAGTTAACCCTATATTCATATTTATAGTTTATTTATTGATATTTATAGTTATTTAGAATTTTTGTTTAACTTTGTATTATTTTATTTATATAGTTATTTAGATTTTTTATATAGTTATTTATATTTTTTTTTGGAAATTAACCAAAATTATAGGTTAAGTAGAAACGTACATACTTACACGTAACCTACCAACTGTATTTTACACATACCTACCTGCAGAGACCATATAAATTATTATATTCAAGGCTACACAAATCCACAACAATATAAACCAAGATATATTTTATGTGCATGTATGCATAAACCATATGCATTATCAACTCAATGACTCCATTGTTCCAAAACAATATAAACTAAGATTTCAATATTACATACCCAGCTATGGTGGATTGCATTCACCCCCAGGTACCATCTTGCTCACCATATTTAGTCCTTGGACTAGACCATTCTAGGATGACATTTCTTCCTTCCTCAATCTTTGGGTCACGATTGTGGCTTTGTTCGACATCTGAACACAACCTTTTAACAAAACATTACAACGATCCATTAATGGAGAGATAAGGAGATACATGCATATGATACGTACTCTGAATGATGCCTTCACTTTTTGCTTTGCTTCATTGCTAGCCTCACTTCCCAAAAAAAAAATATAAAGAAATCACTACCATTACATACCATATGCTTCCATAGTTGAGAAATAGAAAGAATCACATGTAATCCTATGTTAATGAGAGATATCCATCATTTTTCATATGCACGTACGTCCATATATTTACTAGACTAGTGAGTGATCCGGTTACAAACCGTTCCAAAACTATTCCCTGATGCCACCACTTAAAGTAATCTAACCATTTTTAGAGTATGTCAAAATATTTTCCATGTTATTATAATGTCTAATTCTAGGGATATTACAGTTCATTTTTTCATTTTAATGCCTCAAAAAAACAAAAGTAATTAATTAGTAGCAACTAATTTGAGTTATACATTCTCACAATTGTTCAAAATAAATGGTTTTTTGAAAAAAATAGAATTCTTTGTTTAAAGTAACCTTGCTCTTCAAATAATGTTACACAATAAAGAATTGCAGATTGAAGAAGGAAAAGATTGACTGTAAACATAAATATTATTCACTTAAACACATTATTCAAACACAAGTTCTTGTGCTAATGATTGAATTGAAACAAATATAATTATTCACTAGAAACTAATGATTCAAATTGGATCATTATCCTATTTCTTATTCATCTGAATGCTTTAAGAGTTAAAAAGTGGAGGAACAAGCTCTCACAACCATTTTTACTCGTCGGATCTAGTTTGGCAAATTAGGGTATGAAACTTTTGGGACAATTTTGAGGCATAAAATGACTTTTTTAGGGTAAAGCTTTGCCACTTTAGTGCCACATTCTCTTTTCCTATTCTACACACATAAACCTTTCCAACAACATAAAAATCATGTCAATTAGAGTCCATATCTTAAATTTATGCTAATTTGAAGTTGACCTTCCTATTTTCACCACCATAATTTGAGAGGATGCCACATTAGCCCCTGTTATTCATTGAAAAGGGGATATCCACTTTATTATGATGAATAAGACGCTAGAAGAGCCTATATTATAACTCTTGTTAAGAGTTGAGGTAGTCAAACCTAACCATTAGTGGGTTGTCAGGTTGTGTTATAACTGGGATGCTAGGAGGAGGAAAGGAAGTTCCATTCTTTCAAGAAAATTTGTTCCATAACTGAGCAAAAACTTGTTGAGAGGGATAGAATATAGAGAAAATCGAGAGGATTTGTGCAATTCAATAGCCCACTTACTGTAGGCCATACTTCTTTGTATTCAAAACAATATTTCCATTTAGAGGAAGAGAGCAAAGTGGCCTGACTTTCGAGTTAGGTTTTTCTCTCAAAAGGGTTTCCGAGGTCATATCTTTTGTAAAATTTACGTGTGGGGTTTTATTTCACTATTCTCTATTTTATACATAATTTTAAATTTACATGCATGCAATATTAACAATAAACCTATAGATAATTAGTGATTTGGTTATTGAGATCAGACAGGAATTTGGGTGCACGCTAGGGTTTGTGCGCCCTCCGCGACCTCCCCTTGGTGCCTCTGGTTCTAGCCCTCGAGGCCCTGCTCATGATGGCGGATACAAAACAACTTCATTGCAACCACTCCTTCAATTATATGGTCTTTGGTCGGCTGCTAGACCAAGCTTCGTTGTTCACAAAGTTTGCCTCTAGCTTTGCCTTCTGCATGCCACCAGGAGGAAGCTCTAATAAAGAAGAAACTACCCATCCATAGCAAAAGGAGAAGCCAGAAAGGAACGAAGACATAATGAAAAGATCAACCAAGGATACTTAGGCAGACAAGGGCAAGGCCGCTGACTCACCCTTCCCTGCTAACGTGAATCCTTCACATTCTCAGGAGTAGTCACAAGATGAGGGGAAAAATACCAAGAATAACTGTAATCCAAAAGCCAAGAAAATCCTAGAACTGGAATTCTAGGACCCCGGGGTAGCTGAATATAGAGAATACATGCAAGAACACACAGTTATATGCAAGTTCATGGGAATATGGCCAACTGAAAGAGACCTGAACTACTGGATCCAGAGCAAATGGAAATCGAAAGGGGAGATCAGTCTTCATCTAGGCTTGAAAGGATTCTTCACAGTCATCTTTGACCTCCTAGAAGATAAATACATAATTTTGAAGGAGGACCCTATTTCTACAACTCAGCTCGTTTATACATGAGATTATGGAGGGAGAACTTCACATCAGAAAAAGAGGATTTTACTAGGCTACTAGCCTGGGTATGCCTCTACTCCATACCAACTTATTATTGAGCTCCTTCAGTCTTAAAAGGAATAGGTTTCCAACTGTGGGAGTAGATCAAAATGTTTGAAGGCACCAGAATGGGTTGAATCTATGTATATATAGATATATCTAGTGCCTTGCTAGAAGCAATCAAATTAATCTTCAGGGATGAATTATGGCTACAAAGTATAGACTATGAACAAATTCCCTTTTGACGCAACAAGTGTAACGATCATGGGCATCTTTTCCGAGACTGTCCCTTGAATAAAACCCCTCAAACGCAAGAGCAAGAAAATAAACAAAAAGATAGAGAAGGGTTCACCAAAGTAATCTCCAGGAAAAATAATAATAGGAAAAAATATACCCCCAAGAACAACCTATATAGAGAAGCAAGCCAGAATCAGTTTAAGGTACTAAATATTACCAAGAGAAAAGGGACCCTAACGAAATGATAGAAGATGAAGTAGGAGAGGAATAAAGGCACCTAGTAGACAACGAACAAGATGGGAAGGATACAGGTAATACCAATAGAGGAAAGGAGCAAGGGCTACAGGATACATAAATGAAGCAAGTAGAAACAAAGGAAACACTAGAGGAAAATGCAATAGAGGAATCTATGTAGGGGTAGACCTTAACACAATTGTAGAGGAATGGAAACAAAAAGGAATAAATGCCATATCAAAACAACAATTACAAAAAATTGAAGGAGCCTATCTCCTCTAGGAAGAATTAAAACTCAAAGCTCAATATCTAGCACAAGAAAGTACAACTTCAAAATGTATATTAACAGAAAGTGAGGACGAAAGACCACTAGTCATCTCCTTCAAGAACTGGGATCTAAGCTAATCAATGAAGGAAAGGTAAAAGCTCTTGCTCTATACCCATCTCAATGTCAATGAATTGCATCTCTTGGAATATTAGGGGACTTAACAATCCAGAGAAGAAACACATGTTAAAAAGCAGAGTCTTGTCTGATCATCTCGACATCCTTCTCATTCAAGAAACAAAACTAGATTCAACTTACCCTCCCCTTCTTCACAATGCATGCTTCAAGCCTTATAGCTCCTTGGCTAATACAGCTACAGGCATGATGGGGGACATAATGAATTTTTGGAAAAATTCCAAACTCGACCTTATTTCCTCTCTGGTCACTCACCATTCCTTAACAGTGATCCCGAGAATCATAGGCACCAACGAGACCATTATTATAACTAATGTTTATGCCCCACACAAGGTGATAGACCATATTAAAATGCTCCAATTCATATCCAATCTCCTTGACCCTTTGCACCACCCTATCAATCTCATAGATGGTGATTTCAATATGATAACTAACTTATTGGAAAAGAAAGGCCTAATCCGGAACTTAGATAAGGATTCTGAGGCTTTCCTCACCACCATTGAAAACCTCAACCTCATCAACATTCCCACTAGCAATGGCTTATTCACCTGGAACAAAAGAAGAGGAGGAGACCATGAAATAGTCTCCCATTTAGACCACTTCCTTGTATCTGAGGAAACCTATCTGACCTCTTCAGAAATGGAGGTGAGAATCCTTCCGCAAGTCGGTTCTAATCACTGGCCTATCTCTCTCAACATTCATATTTCCTTCAGTCTTTACAATAAGCCTTTTAGATTTGATGCCTTCTAGTTGAATCACCTGGATTTCATGGAAAAAATGAAACAATGGTGGACTAACTCTCCCATCGAAACTAGAAACAAAATGCATACTTTCCAACAAAAGTTAAAAGATATCGAAGAGGAAATAAAAAAATGGAACAAAGAAACATTTGGCAATATCATTATGGATAAAAAAATCTTGGAACACCAACTGGAACTTCTTCAACAAAATATAATAGAATAAGGGCTAATGAAGACCAGTAAGCTATAGGAACATCGAATACAGCAAAGATGGGATGAAAGAGCCATTCAAGAAGAAAATTTGTGGCATCAAAAATCCAAACTAAATTGGCTAAAATGTGGGGAAACGAACACAACCCTTTTCCACAAAAAAATGATACAACACAGTAGGAGCAATCGAATTTTGGCTCTAAAGAACAAAGAGGGTCATCTCATTCACTCTCAAGAGGAGTTGGAAACAAAGCTCACCCAATATTTTAGCTCTCTTCTTAAAGAGCCAAGGAATCATTAGGATCAGGACATTAGAAAGATCACCAACAATATTCCCAAAATCCTCATGGAGGACCTTAACAAAATGATCCTAAGGAAAGTCTCCCTCTAGGAAGTGGAAGATGTGGTCATGGGAATGCCCAATGGAAAAGCTCCAGGGCCAGATGGATTCACCATTGATTTCTACAAAGCATACTGGCCTATCATAAAGTCAGATGTTCATACCCTAGTGGAGGAATATCAAATTCAGAATTCTATCCTTAAAGCCCTTAACTCCACCTTTCTGACTATGATCCCTAAGGGAATCTCTGCAAATTTCCCAAAAAAAATTAGGCCCATAGCCCTCTACAATGTCATCTACAAAATAATCTCCAAATTTCTTGTCAATTGCATTAAAGTCATCCTCCCTCTCCTCATCTCCCACCAACAGTCTCGCTATGTGGAAGGAAGACAAATCATGGATAATATCATCCTCTCTCATGAGCTTATTCATTCTCTCGAATCCCAAAAAATACCTGGAACAATGATTTAGTTAGATATGTCCAAAGCCTATGACAAAACTAGCTAGAACTATATGCGACAGGTCTTGGATGTTTTCGACTTCTATAAAGAAAGCATAAAGTGGATCATGGATATGGTGTCAGGAAATTTCTTCTCCATCCTCGTGAATAGATCACCTTTGAAACCCTTCAATCCTATAAGGGGTATCAGGCAAGGGGATCCAACCTCTCCCTTCCTCTTTATTATAATGGCGGAAGTGCTAAGTCGCTCTATCATGGCTTCCCTGCATGAAAATAAGCTCTCTGGTCTCCAGCCCCATCCCTCAACCACCTCTACAACTCACCAACAATTTGTGGATGATACTCTTCTCACAAGTCTCCCATCCATCAAAGAGGCTTCCTCTTTCATGTCCATCCTGACGGACTTCTCTACTACTTTTGGCACCTCCATCAATCCCCTTAAATGTAAGTTGTTTTTATTTACGACTCTGTTGCCCATTTTTAGGAACATTGCTAGACTCCTAACCATTCCTATTAGCACTCTCCCCTCTACTTACCTTGGTGTTCCCCTTACAGATAGGCCTCTCTCCTCGGTCACTTGGGAGAATCTGATAAACAAATTGGAGAAAAGAATGGCGAACTAGACCTTCAGATATCTAAATTTGGCTGGTCATCTTATCCTGGTTAAATCTGTCATTTAGGCCATCCCGTTGTACATGTACTTGGCTCTGGCAACCCAACAATTGATTTCAAACAAAATCAGTAACCTTCAGAGGAACTTCTTATGGAAAGGTGTAGAGGTAAAACAATAATGGGCTCTTGTAGCGTGGAAAAAAATCTACAATCCCCAAAAAGATGGTGGCCTTGGTCTTAGAGACATAGACCACCTAGGAAAGGCCATGGGAGCCAAAAACCTATGGATATGGATTGCTAACCCCAAATCCCCTTGGGGCACCCTCTAGAAAGAAAAGTACATCCCCTCCTTAATGCAAGAGAAAATCATTAGGCTCAATGGAAACATCAAAGGCTTAGTCATCTAGAATCAAGCCTTAGAGAATAGGGACATCATTCAAAGACATAGTTTCTAGGAAATAGGCAGTGGGAACAAGGCTATTTTCTGGGAGGATGCCTGGAAACAAAGGTTGGAACTTGATCAAGATTAGTATCAACATATAAATGCTGAAATGCAAAACAGAGGGAAGATCAAAGTCAAGCAGTATTGAGGAAAAAGAGAAGAAAACAAGAGATGGAGAAATTGGATCAATCATGAGGAATGGACTCCCCATATGAACCCCCAAACCTGGTTGGACCTCTCCTCAGAGTTACAAAAAAGACAAATCCAACTTGAATTTGTTGAGGATAAACTGAAATGGGGGAAAAACTCAGTAGGACACTTCATATTAAGTGAAGGCTATAAATACATAGCAAAGCATGAAAAACTCCAACCAGATCAGAAGTGGAATGCAATCTGGGACATGAAGCACCGGACGAAAATTTCTATCTTCCTTTGGTTAGTCATGCACTGAAAAGTTTTACTGTGGGAAAACCTAAGAATAAAATGCTCTATTGCCCCGTTGGGATGCCCCCTCTGCCAGCAAGAAGAAGAAACCCCTAATCATCTATTGAATGTCTACCCTTTTCTGTCCAATTTATGGACTTGGATTTCTTTGGTCTTTAAATACTCGGATAGGGACCCCTCTTCCATTCAAAGAACCATCACGTATTGGATAATGGATTTTTCCTCCCATCCTCTGGTTAACTGAGCTTGGAATTTACTTCTTGGTTTGATCTGTTGGGCTCCGTGGAAGGAACACAATGCGAGAATCTTTTGCGACCTCTCCATCCAGGAGAAATTCATTATTGTGAAGATCAAAAGAGCACTCTATGAAACAATGACATCTCTACACACTCAAAATTTCAAATCCCCTCCCACCCTTTGCAAAGTGAATATTCTCTCAATGTTGGATCTCCTTCATATCAAGGCTCGCAAAGTCACTCCCCTCCCTAGGCATGAAAATAAAAATAACACGTGGATGCCGCCAGAGAAGGGAACCTTCAAGCTCAACTATGATGGTGTAGCTAAAGGGAATCTGGGCCCAACAGGTTTTGGAGGGGTGTTCAAAAACTCTAAAGGTGAGATAACATATATTTATGAGGGAAGTAGAGGTTTAGCCACCAACAATGTTGCAGAACTGCATGCCCTAGAACGTGGCATTGCAATAGTGCATAACCTAAACCCTAGTCTTATGATTGTTGAAGGAGATTCCACACTAGCCACCCAAATCGACAAAGAACTTCAGTAGGGTATGGAGGTGGAAAAAAACTCATAAAATTAGTGCCTAAACAAAATAATACAATGGATAAAGTAGGGAATTGATAGCATGGCAGGCCCCCACTTTCAAGCAATCAGAAGGAAGGGAAATAAATTCATGGACAGACTAGCGAATGAGGGTATGGCTGGCACCGTACACCTAAAGTCCTGAGCATGGCAGGATCTGGAGGATGGGGAACTCCCTCAACAATGCACATCAATGAAGAAGATAACTACTCTACCGAACAATAACTATTTGCGTGCCTTCCATCATTACAAGGTTGATTCTCTCCTCAATGAAAAGGATAGGTGGAGGATGCCAGAGTATGGACTCATCCTTGGCTTGCCTGCCTATAGAGCCCATGATGCCACGTCACCTCTCCCTTCTGTGACCGCCATCTCTCAGTCTCATCCTCTCTGATCTGCCATTAATCCATTGCCCCTCCTCATATCTTCACATGCTTCCCCTTCCAGCCCCCTGTCCCTCCCTCCAGTCTCCCTCCTCGTCTTGGAATATATAAATTCACCCCTCCCCATTCTCGCCCTCATTTTTCTCGCTTCCTTTTCCCTCCTCTGTTGGCCCCTCACTCTTTGGTTCCCCTGTACTCCAGTCCTTTTATTTCTCTCATGTCTCCAAGGAATGGCTCCACATTTGGTACAAGTAGGGTAGGTGTGCATAGTCATGTTGCCTCCCGTTGGTAGTCCCTAGGCCTGACCCTTACCACTCGCATGAAGATTGCTACTAGGTGTGCAACTCTATGCTACGTGGTGGTGGTTAATCCAGAAAGTCAGTAGCGACTTTCAGACTTAGAGGCCCACACAAGCATTCCCTGCAGAGAGGTCACCATGGAGGAGGTCGACAAAGAATTTTCTTGGATTCTGGACCTTGCTCTAACTCAGGCACATGGAAACCTCTACATGCATACAATTGAAACTTGGTGGAAAATGAAGACCATCATGGGGTTCACTATTTAGGAACAAGAGGAGCACTCCAAGGCTTTGGAAATTAAGATTGACCAGCTCACTGAAAAGTTTGTAGTTTATGTAGAAGCCATCCACCATTGCAGATTTATCACTCAAGGCACTCCAAATTATACTATCATCAAGAAGAAGTTGACAAGGAAGGTCCATTCAACTGTTGAAGGTTCCTTAAGCATCAATAAAGAGGACCCTTGGGCCTCCACGAGTCATCGGGTCATCACTTTGCAATAGAAGGGAAGCTCTTATGAGACTCCCATTCATCTCGATGAGGATCAGGTTACCACCAACCAAGTGAAATGTTGTCGGTTTCCTTCCCTATTTTTCTTCCCATGTGTAAGTTGTTTTGCCTCTGCGAAAGGATGTCTATGAGGGAGGTTAACAATATCTGCATGTTCGGCTGCCATAAGGCATTCTTCTCCTTTCTCAACTTCTAATATCTCAATTTTGAAAATGTTGTAACGAGAGCTCCTCCCGGCTCCACTTTTGTACTATGTTCCCTCTTTGTCTAGATCATACTGTAAATACAACATTGCTATGACCAGTACTAGCTTTTCGACTAGGTCTTATGTCGGTTTCTTTCTCACACAACCCTTTTCGTAATCTATCAATTTACTAAGTAATATACTATCTTATTCACAAAAAAAACAATAAATCTATAGATCCATAAATCTAATTGTTGGCTTGAGGGGGCCTGACCCAAGTTCAGTGTGAATTAGCCAAACAAATCCCTACACTACTGGCCCTTTCGGCATCAGCCAATGGAGCGTAAGCCCAAGTCTCACCCAAAGCAGTATGGGGAGATGCCGAAACCAAGTTTCCGCACCCATAGATGGTTGTGATGTCGTTTAATTCCTGCTACTCCTGCGTTCGCACAAGTTGTTTCACTCTAGGGCTTACAAGAGAAACCCTCTATTCTGGCCTTCAATACCCCTGTGAAAGTATACAATCAACCTTTGTGTAGCCCTAATCTGCTGCTTAGGTACTTTCGCACTGCTAGAGTAGTGTGTTGTACAAAGTCCCCAATTAATCTAAGTGATTTTCTTATCTTATCAAACAATTGTAGTTAACACCACATAACCAAATATTCGTAATTGCATTCAATTATTCAATGTAATTACATTCATTCGTGCATCATATAAGCATAATAAAGGAAATTCATACATAACATATCAAGATGTAATAACAGAACAAAGACATGGAAATGCAGAATAACTTGTTTTATTAATATCTTCCAAGACATATAACCTTTGTCTGTCATGCGCACACAGCTACAGGGGTCTGCGCACTCAGCGGTGAACTTCTACCCCAGGCCTCTGGGCACTCAACTGCAGAGCCTCTACATACGCTACAACCCAAGACTTAGACTTCTCGCTTCCAGGTTATGACTCCATGATATTGTGTGTCATTCTATTCTTCTATTCTTCCCATCTTATTAAACTACTTAGAGCTTAGCTATTTTTATACAATCCCATGGTCCGCAAACCATGGGTAGATCTCTTACAACTAACCTTTACAAAACTAAGGGTGGACCACAAAATGTGGAGTATTTACAATTATATTACAAAAATTGACTTAACATGGGCTTTAGCCACAAAACTGCCCTTGGGGGATCCCACTCCCAACAGGCCCCCAACACAAACATTGTGACTCACCCTCGAGTCACTCGATAGGCACAGAGATCTCTACGTGAATCCCGTCCAGCTCAACACGTATGACCGCAACCTCGGCCGTGTACTGAGCTGATGCCTGCTTCGTATCTTCAACTGTCTTCTCGGTTAGTGCTCCTGCAATGTCATCCTAAAGCTTTTGTTGTGTTGCTTGCAAAGTCACAAGCTTTCCTTCGATGTTTCTCATGACTGTGTAAGCTTCCTCCAGCTACGGCTTTAATCACACCTTCAACACTGCTTCCTTGGGCTTCAGTGTGTCCACCTATTCCTTCTCCTTCTTGGCTTCCTACAGCTTGTCTAACCTTTGTGTCAGGACGTTCGTTCGCATTGTGCCCTTCACTTCGTCATAGTGTTGTTGTAGCTTGCACACTTCTGTCTCTAGTCTCTAGATGTTTGGGTCCTCCTACCTCAAATGATTGTTTCAACAACTGTGTGCAATCTGCTACTGCACTCTCCACCGCCGCGACTGCTTTTGTGACAGCAGCCACCCACTGTTCCTTTACCTCTGGCGGTGTTGAAGGTTGGGCCCTCAACTAGAGCTCTGTAATCTACATGTTCAACTTCAAATGAGCCTGCACCATCTCTGTCCAAGTGTCACGCACCCTTGTGTCCAATTTACGGATGAGGACTTCGACCAGCTCCTCCTCTGAAATGGCTAATTCTGGGACAAATATGCATGCCTCGTCCACGACCTCTATGATCTTATTACTTTGGTTGGTCAGCTCAGACTCAGCATCAATGGCAACATTTATCTATAGGCCATATGTTCATTATTTATCCACTATTCGTTGATCACCTGGAGGGTGCGATGCTCTCGGGCCCTCAGCTCTGCAATTACTCCATCCTACAAGAGGTGGAGTGCTTCGTGTGGAAGTGTTGCCAGGTTCAACCCAAATCCTTTCAAGGCACTGATAGTCGCTCTTTCAGCCTCATTTTCCATGGTTAGTGCTCCATCATTTTTCATTCTCGATGATTTAGTGACCTCTGCCAATACTTCAATTACTTATGGAGCAGCTACTTCTGCTTCTATGTCCATTTCCTATACATTTTCCTCGTTGCCAATTCTTTGGTGTCCCTAGCTTCTACGTGTGTTGACATGACGTTATTCACTAGTTCTTGTGACTCCTTTGATAATTGTTCAAATGCCGAACTCACTATCATGTCTTGAAATAATTCACAGTTCATGAGCACATGAGATCGCAATAGCTGAATACTAAAAATGGCAAGTGTTTTTTGCTGGACAACCACTTGTAATTAATAGGGAATTTTGAATTCAAATCTGACTGTTCCCCAAAAAATCGGTTCACTAATGCTGTATTGGTGGTAGATTTTGAAGGATCTAAGCCATAAATTTTGTCTTAAATGCCAGCCGCTCGCTCCATTTCGCCTCACTTTTTCCATCTTGTCATGAATAGTGACCGTAACAGTCACCTTCTAGCCAACCCTCATGATTTCTCCCAAGGTAGCATAGCTACCTCTATGTTGCCACAAACCCAGTGACATGTCCTTACTTCGCACCATATTCCAATCGCGTAAATCCCCAACCGGGGTAGTGTAGTTTATAGTCTCGTACCTCCTTTCAGCTACCTAAAGTGCTAAGACTGTGCTACCCTCATTTAGTCACATGGTCGGACCACCGGTGTATGGCTTCAATTGACTTCCATTCACCTTTCCTGGGAAGGGTTCTCCATTCAATTTGACCAACTGTATCGCTCCTCTATCGGTAATGACCTCAATAACAGAAGGCCCTAACCAATGCATCCTAAACTTCCCTAGAAATTTATCAAAACTTACTATCATATAGCAAAACCAAGTCATTTACCTTAAATATGCACAGCTTGATGTGTTCATCATGCCATGCCTTTTCGTGCTGCTTTTGGACCTGCTGGTGAAATCTTGCTAAAAATTTGTCTTCCTCTAATTGATCTAGTTGTTCGAGCCTCTCCTCTAGGGCTCCATGATCTGTCATACCTATGAGCACTGATATGCATAGACTAGGCACGATGTATTCCATAGGCATTACCACTTCAACACCATAGACAAGGCAAAAAGGGGTTTGTCCAATCAACTTCTTGCATGTCGTTCAAAAAGCCCACAGTACTGTAGGTACACATAGGTCCCAATCACTTCACTGAGCATTACCAACCTTGGTCAATGCATTTTCGAGCACTTTGTTGAATGCTTCCATCCTCTTGTTAGCTTGTGGGTGATAAGGTGTGCTATTCTGGTGGTATACCTGAAATTCCTCCATCAGTACGTTGATCATCGCATTCAGGAAGTGTGTACCATGATCACTCATCAAGATCTTCGAATATCCAAATTGCGTTAGTACATGCTCAAATAAGAACTTCACAGTAGTTGTACCTCTGTAATCCTTCATAGGTTGTGCATCTACCCATCAAGTGAAATACTCCATTGTGGTGATAATGTACGTTGACCTCATCTTTCCTTATGGTTGAATAGTTCCTACAAAATCTATTGCGCACTTCTGGAAGGGTTGCAATATCATTTGTGGATTCAAGGGCATCTCATCCCTACACGATGGCCTACCATTCCTTTGACACACATTGCATACCTTGGAATATGCTTTCGAGTTCTGATGAAGGGTTAGCCACCACAACCTTGTGCGTAGAATCTTTTGTGCGGTTTCTCTTCTTGCATAGTGGCCTCCCACGGTGCCCCCATGAGTGTTTGTGAGGATGCTGCTTCTTTCAAACTCATGTACATACAGTCACAATATCTCGTCATTCCCCATCCTATACCCAAGAATGATAGAGAAATCTGTCGTGTGGACCACTAATTCCTTCTTTTCTTGGACAATTTATCCTTCTGGTTAGGAAATGTATTATATCCTCAAAATGATCATCTGTGATGTGCACTACAAATAGTTGTGCATCAGGTAATCCTTCTACCAAGTTAGTGGGTTCCTCCCTTGTTTCGATGCACGATAGATGGTCTGGTCCCGCGTTCAAGTTTCTAGGCTTCACAACCACTTCAAAATCATACTCCTAGAACAATAAGAGCCACCTGCGAATTCCGCCCCCAACATAGGCTTATTCACTAGGTACTTCAGCACAGAGTGATTTTTATGCATCTTGAAATGGCCTCCCAGCAAGTAGTGCCTATACTTCTCGAGTGCATACACCATAGCTAGCCCTTCACGCTCAATGGTGGAACAGTTCTTCTCTGCTTTGGATAATCTTCGACTTGCGAACACGGCAGGATGGTCAAAGCCTTCTCTACTAGCTTGTGTTAGTATTGCTCCCAGTGCTATACATGACGGGTTGACATGCACATGAAACTCTTTCTTCCAGTCTAGGAAGACTAGAATTAGTGAGGTGACCATCTTTTTTTTCAATATATCCAAACTCTTCTTGAAATCAATGTTCCAACATAATGTGACATCCTTCTTCGGCAGTTTCTCCATAGGTGCGGTGATTTCGGCATAGCCTTTGATAAACTTTCAGTAATATCCCATATGTCCCAGGGTAGTACACAACAAATTCATACTCCTCGGTGCTTCCAAGTTTAGTATCATTGCATCTTTGTGGGGTCTACCATTAGTCCCTATCTGCAAACCACATGCGCCAACAAGTTCCCAAAATGAACACAAAACAGACACTTCTTGAGATTGAGCATGATTAGGTATCTCTGATAGGTATCCAGCATTAGGCGCAAGCTTGCTACATGGAATTTAGCTAGCTCAAATACAGTCCAGTCATCAAAATATACCTCCAGGAACTTATGAATAAATTCCTTGAAAGTAGAAAGAAGTACGCGTGAGAATATCACAGACACATTCTTCAATCCAAACAGCATTACAGCATACTGAAAACAACCCCACTCAGTCGTGAAGGTTGTCTTGCTCCTATCCTTCAGTGCGATTTTTATTTCGTGGTACCCAGAGAACTCATCAGTGAAGGAAAATGCTTCCTAGCCAACTACATTATCCAACACTTCATTAGTGAATGGAGTCAGGAAAGGATCATGTACACAAGCATCATTCCGCTTCCTGAGATCCACACATATCCTTATTTCATCCTTTTGCTTCTTTTCCTGTACCACCATTGGACTTACCTAGTCAGATTCTTCCAAATGGTCAATGATGCCTACCATGAGCATCTTGTCTAGCTCTAAGCGGACCTTTTCCTTATATTTTGGATTGAGACAGTAAGGCCTTTGCTTAATCGGCTTGCATCGGGTTCCAATGTAATATTCATCATACGTAGGTCCCTGATTATCCCTTTCAATTATGTAAACTTGATAGGGAATAAATCTTGGTATTCAAATAAAAATTCAATGACCATAACCACCATTGCATCATCCGAGTAATCTCCAATATTCACAAATTTGGGTTCAGCCTCAGTACCGATGTTTCGTTTTCAATGGCATGGTTATATCAGGGTTCTCAATCTGTGGTCCTTGAACCTCACGGTGACCCTGTGTTTCTGAATGTTAATCTTTTGTGGATCCTTGTCCTCTTCTTCAGCAGTTACATTATAACATTCTTGCGTGTGACTTAGCTGAGTATCCCATTCAGGCTGAATCAGCTCCAAAGGATCCTATGGTATCCTAATGATTGCTTCTTTAACTTCTTGTAGTGCTTCATCAATACTGTCTAATCAGTCTTCAAAACTGAATGTCATCATGAAACCCTTGTGAAGAACATCCCATTCACCTGTAACATGGCGGAGCTCTGTTTCTATGTGCCAATTCATTGGGACAACATCTAGGGTATAACAGAACAAGTGCACCCACTCAGGTTGGGGCTTTTCTCCATAAGCTTGGGTCCATTTGGCCAAATGTGCACGCATATCATCCTAGCCATCATAATTTTCTGTTAGTCACATCTTAGGCTTCCCAAATCATGTTGTCATCATCCTCCTACATTCGTGCCAATCAGCAAAACTTGCTTTATGCGTACTCCACCATCTTACAGGCGTAGCACAATGCCTAGTCCAATGCCTGGAAGTGATACTTTTCTAGTACCTCCCTTTCAAATGCATCCAAAAATATATCTACCTCATTTAGACCATCATAAGTAGGCATATTTCTTACCTCTAATGACACAAAGTGCAGCGATCAGGTCATCATGTTGCAATTTAGCGTAGTTACTTTACGTAACCAATTCTGCCAGCATTCTATTTCTTCATAGAAGTTTGAAGTGTAGGAACTCTCATGATCCCATGTAATCCATCCATCTGCGGTGGGATTCACCCAATCTTGCTCTCACACTGTTATCTTATAGATATAGTCTAGATCATCATCACTCTCATAATCGTGGACTGGTTCAGTATAACACAATCCTTCAGCAGGATTAAGGGGTACTATTACGCACAACGATTTCTTCTCAAAGATCATCTTTCACTTCTTCATATTGATTACCCCGTTCATATCAGTAGACTAGTCAATTCCCAAGATTGTATGATAGGGATTGATGTCATCCACTATCTCTATCACTTCAAAATCTATCGACGCGCTCGCTCCCTCAATATCCACGGTCACCCCCTGCAGCCATCCCATGGGGATGATCTTTTGTTGATTTTCCATCCTTAGCTGAACTGGGGACCATTTTAGTGTAGGTCTCCCCATTTGTTCCCATGTTTGTTTCAGTAGGACGTTCACATCTGACCCCAGGTCCAAAATAACCTGATCCATTTCATACTCTCCTATCTACATGGTCAGTGTCATCTCTCGTCCCATCCTTGTTTTACATTTACCAATCTTTTTACCACACGCGGCTCACCTGGCGAGGTCCCAACGCATCTATTGATGAGATCTTGTAACCCTTTCACAACCTTACTATCATGCAGTAACTTCATATAGGTCTCCAAGAAATTTATGATCATAGAGGGGTCCATCTCCTGCTCAGGCTTATCCTTGCTTCATAAGGTGGAGGTCTCAGCGAAGCTCTTCTTAGCTTCCATGAAGGTTTTGCATGCACACTCCAAATCGTACTCAGCCTCCTTCTCTGGAGCTTTGTGAACCCATGTACTATCCTCTGGCTATTTCCCCTTGTCATCTCCCGTCACGATTCCACTTTTGAGCACTATTGTTGACACCTAATCCTTAGTGATTGGGGGAATTGAATGTGAACAGTCATCGAGAAGATGAATTGAACAATCACATTCATGTATATAATAGATAGTTGGCTTAATGAATAAACGAATTAGTTTTATGGAGTTACTCCTGGCCTGACATGGTATCAGAGCACAGGTCCCAGGTTCCCTTTTTAGCCTTGCCTTGTAACTCCTCTGTCCACTGCCTGCCTTCTGCTCCTCTGTCCACTGGCTGAAGGAGAAACCCTGCCTGAAGGAGAAACGCTCCCTAACAAGAAATGCTGCCTGACAAGGAACGCCTGAAGGTAACGCTGTTGAAATGAGCGCATATGAATTTCCATTGCTGTGTGATATGTATGTCTAGTATGCGGCATTAAAGAAAAAAAAAACGTTGTGTGAGAGATATATGAGCGGATTTGAAACCTGCGTTGAACGTTGTTCTGTGGGAGACAGTGGTGAATTAATTTGAGACCATGTCCTCATGCCCGCTTTAAATATACATACGTACTACTGGAATTTTTATGTTGTAATATTATTATAAAACTCGGGAGGTCGCACCCCTGTTGGCTATTGTCTGAGGCCTGCTATGCGCTTGCTGTAATAATGTTTAAATTCATAGGCTGCTAAATGTTTGAATTCATAAGCTGTTGTGCGCTCGCTGGAATAATGTTTGTAATAATGTTTTCCGAGGCTGCTCTTCCCCACCCTTCATACGTTGCTGCTTCTCCGCATTGATGAATAAGTGCGTATTAAAGGACAGAATGTCCATATGTTCCATTTGTTTGGAAAATAAACAAGGGTTCAAATGAAAACAGTGTTATGACATCATATAGTGCTACACATTTTGCATTCAGGCTTCATAGTTGTTTAGGTTTCAGTTGACTTTGTAATGAGAAAAACCGATTATTAAAAACAAACAGATTGTCCAAGGATCTGTTGTAAGGCTATAAAGGTTCCACGTTGCATTAGAATGTTAAATTGAATGCGTTACAAAGCAGAAATACGTTGTGTGCCCACGGGCATCCATATGTACTAATGTTGAATTTCACATGGTGAAACGCACATGCTATGATATGTCACTGATTTGAAATGTTGATTGATATATGGATAGCAAAGTTTGTTTGAAGAAACGCACATGCTAAGCTGGTATATGAAACGATGTTATGCTCCATTGAAATGCTTAAAGGTTAAATGTGCAATTTGAAAATCTGGTGATTGAAACGCTATTTGATTGAAGTCCATCATACTTTTAGATGCCAAGGATAACAGCATTTTTTTGACTACATAGCAGCAGAAGTTTTTTTTTCCCATAAGAGCATTTTTTTTGCCATCAGAAGTATTAGTCTGTCAGCAAAAGTTTCTTTCTTCAGCAAAAGTAATCTTTTATAGAATGCATTCAATCATCTCTATGATAGGAATAGTTCTCACTGGCAAGGAGAACTATCCTGACTGGTCCTGGATGGTACAACACACCCTCATTTTCAATGAGCTGTGGAAAGGAGTGTGTGTCGGAGAAGGAGACAGTGACTCAGAAAAGCCTACATCAGACAAAGATCTCGCCATCTGGGAAAACAAGAACAGCAAAGCGTATGCATTAATCGCAGCATCTGTAAATAAGGAGGTGAGTCGCCACATTTCAACATATTCAACTACCTTTGAAGCCTTACAAAAGCTGAAAGAGCTCTATGACCCACATTCTGCACTTGAAGTCGTCCAAATTATGATTAAACTCTTCACTCTTGAACTGAAAAATAATGATCCTCTTGCTCTTGCATCTGAAATAAAAGCTATAATGCATGATATCAAATCCACTAAAGTTGAGCTGGATATATCTCTTATTGATTTTCTCAAGGCACTGTATCCTATATACTCCAATTATCTTGAGTCTTTGCAAGCAAATGGAAATGTCAAGGATATAACCTTTGACTCTCTTGTGAAAAAGTTTGTTGAAAGAGAAAAAGCCTTTGGAAAGACGAAAGTCCCTAAATCTTCTGAAGAGACTGTATGCCTGGCTAATAAAGAAAAATATCCTTCTCAAGATTCTACAAGAGGAAGAGGTGGACAAAGAGGAAGAGGAAGATACTTTAGAGGCGGGGGGGGAGACATTCTCAAGGAGAAAAGGCAGATTTACATTGTATTCGCTGCAAAAGAAATGGATCACATGATGCCTCTACATGCAAGCTACCATGGGACAAAATTGAGCAGAGAAGAAACCAACAAAAAGGTAAAACTGATGATACAGACA
>APFE031712568.1:67381-116774 GCA_000404065.3 Pinus taeda
AATGTAACATTGGAGTAAATGAAGATTTGTTTAACACTTCACTTGCTTCCTGGAAAAATGATTGGTTGCTTGATTCAGGAGCAACCTGTCACATGACTCATAGAAAAGACTTTTCTGAAGATTTCACTGACAATGTTGATGGAGTAGTTTACTTTGAGATCAGTCAAAAATCATGCCATCAGGGCTTGGCACAATCAGGCTTAAACTGCCTGGTCTCTCAGACTTTCTTCTTGATCATGTTTTATATCTCCCACAGATCAAGAGAAACTTGTTGTCCTTGGTCCACATCTGCCAGCAAGGTCACTCCATTCATATGTTTGATGGCAAGCTTGAGGTGAGAAAATCATCTGATCACTCACTTGTCATGAGGGGAATATAAGAAGAAAGACTTCTCAAACTGCAAGGAACATCTGCTCATAAACAACATTTCTCATATATTTCTCATCATGAAGAAGGTACACTTCCATCAAGTTTATTATGGCATGCTAGACTTGGACATTTAAGCTATGACAGTCTCCGTTTATTGAAGAAAAATGGTGTTACTGGTTTGCCTACAATTCCTAGAAAACTTAAGCAATGTGATGCTTGCATTCTAGGAAAGCATAGCAAACAGTCATTTCATGACTCACATTCAAGAGCACATAGGAAGCTTGAACTTATTCATTCAGATTTATGTGGTCCAATGCCTGTTCCTTCTGCAAATGGAAATAAATATATCATGACATTTATTGATGACTACACCAGAATGTGTTGGGTTTATTTATTGAAGAACAAATCTGATGCTTTCCTAACATTCAAGAATTTTCATAAATGGATTGAAAATGATGCACAATCTCATATTGGGTCTATTCTCACTGATAATGGAAAAGAATATACATCAAATGAATTTGAACAATATCTTCGCCAACATGGGATTAAACATCAAACAACTGTGCCTTATAATCCCCAACAGAATGGTGTAGCTGAAAGAATGAACATAACAATTTTGAATATGGTACGATCCATGTTTTTTTCAAAAATGTAAAGATAATGTTTTGGGCTGATGCTGTTCTATGTGCTGCATATATAAAGAATAGATGTCCATCTAGTGCTATAAGAAACAAGACTCCCTATGAATTGTGGTATGGACATGTTCCTTCGGTCAAACATCTCAGGATTTTTGGTTCCACCTGTTATGCTTTGATACCAAAGGTACATAGAAACAAACTTGGTGCTAGAAGTCGTAAGTGTATTTTCTTGGGGAATTCAAATACCTCCAAAGCATACCGCCTCTATGATGAAGAAAATAAAAAGTTTGTTATATCTAGAGATGTAATTTTTCTTGAATCATCCAAATCTGACAATGTTGTTGAGCGCAACTTGATCGCTTGGATAGATTCGCAAAAATGAAATCATTTCAAGAATTTGAAAATCAGATTCCACATCTTGAAGGGGGGATTCCTATACTAGATCAACATGTGGAATCTTCTTCTAAAGAATACTCTCCCCCGATTGAAACTCCAACAACGGATGATGCTTTAAGTGATGTAATTGATAGAATTGGGAGACTCAATATTGATTCACTCCCAACTCAATCAACAGAGCAGCCTGGACCATCTCAGAAAGGTCCCCCAAAGTGGCTGACAAAGACACTTGAAAGTGTTCATCCTGATGAAATTGGAAAAACATGAACCAGAAATGCAAACTGACAAAATGGAGGTGATGTAGATGACTCTAATTCACCTGTTGATATGGATGTTTCTTATGATTGTGAATTGAACTTGTCTACAGATTTTGAACGAACTTCCTTTAAAGAAGTTGCTTCTCATGATGAATGGAAAGAAGCAATGCAAAAGGAGTATGATGCCCTCATAAAGAACGGCACTTGGAAGCTGGTTGATCCTCCATTTCGATCCTCTTCACATAGCTCAGAGCTCATCATCTACAGGTTCTAAGTCAGCAGAGGTAATAGTGCCCCTTTGTCACGTATCCGAGCTATCAGCATAGGATAGTCTTCCATTTCATGATCAAACAACATGCAATACTTGCATGATGGATGCATTGGATTAGTGCAATCACGACATAATGTCCTTGTCCTCTGCAATTGTAGAATATCAATTATCCTCGACCTCTGCCAGGCCCTCCTCTGCCTCAGCTTCATTTGCTCCCCTGAAATCCTATCCGCACTCTGGTCAAGGGGTCGGGTTTTAGCTTGAACCCTATAGGTAGGAGTCCTATCCATCATCAATTCATATCTCCTGCAAGTATGCTCATCATGTCCTACCGACCTACAAAACATGGAGAACACTTATGCCGACATCTGTACAAACTTCTGTAGCAAGTGATATTTATCCATGGCATGTTTTCTGGATACCTGATAGATAGCACACCATAATGCAGGCCCTGCGCTAGGTCCTACTTGAGCTTCTGGCCTTAAAGGCATCAGTCCTCCTCCTACAATGTAGTTTGCAAAGAATGGGATATGGTATTTTTCATGACCCTGACTCTTGCATTTCAAGCACCATATCTCCTCGCGCACCTTTGGTCGAACCATCCTGTCCTGCTTCAGAATTTGCATCTCAAGGCATAGATTCTTCATCTGTGCATGGATCTGCTGAAATCCTAGATTTGGATCTTGCATCGAAGTTTCATGTAGTCTCATGGAAATCTCCAAGGCCTTCGCCTGAGTGGTTATATTTTGCTGCGAAAACACACTCCTTAAGTGAGGTAGTAGCAAAGCCAGAAACCACTCACAATGTTGTCCATCTATCAAATTCACGTTGAATTTACGGATTGTACACTTCAACCTATGGTCTAGTTCCCAAGGCATCTCACGTAGTTGCATCATGATTTCTTTGAATCCCACAACCAACTACACCTAAGATTTAGGCCTACTAAATTCTCTATTTAGTGTTTCCTGGATGTTTGCCACTCCAGCATTCAGGTTATCATTAGAGTACTTAATAGACGAGGTTATCGAGCGATCTTGCAGAGCACTAACCAATGTCACCTACTTTATATGATCATTTGTAACACCTTGAGTTTCCCATACAGCCCTTATAACGAACCAGAATTCGTTTGAGTCCTCATTTCCCAAGCCTTTGAATAGAGGCAGCATCACTGTATTTGCCATACTGAACTACGGTGGAGGTGGAGGTGGTACGAGTGAAGTTGGAGGTGATGGCGGGGAAGTTGGAGGTGGTGTGGGTAGAGGTGGTATTCGCGAGAATCCTTGTCTTATTAACTGAAAAGCACTTCAAAGAGAAACCTTCACTATTTCTTCCTCATCACCTCGTGGAGGCAAAATGAACGAACTATACTCTAGACCCTTTTTTCCTTCCTTTCTGTAAGTTTTTATGCTTCGTGTGGTCCCGAACATCAATGTAGTTTCATTTCCCATTTTTCGCAAAATAACATTTTAATCCAGTTATTCAAAGATTTTATGTACTTACCTCACGGTCCTTTGAAAAAGTGTCACTCTGCCTCACTGTAGGTGACTGACGTGTCGACCGTGAATTCAGTTACAAATCCTCCTATGACACAATTGAGCCAATGATTGACAGCGTGAGTGATCTTGTCCTCATATTCTTCCACTTTCTGTATTAGCTCCGAGGTCCACACAATAGGATCATCAAATTTCCACCTTCCTTGGCTATCTACTAGCTTCACAATCCACTCGTATAGCTTAATAGGGAAGGAGCAGAAAAAGATCTCATGGATCTCTGTATACAGGTATCTGTCAAAGCACTATTCCTTTGTTAGTCGCAGGTTCCTATTCTCTTGCACCGTGAATTCATTGATCTTTCTATCCAACCATTCTCTAATCTCCTTCTTAGTTGGATTCCAATGATACGACATCACACATCTCTTGTGCAAATTTCGGTTTAGTGTGAATTAGCCAGACAAATCCCTACACTACTGGCCCTTTCGGCATCAACCCGTGGAGCATGGACCAAAGTCTCACTTGAAGCAGTATGGGGGTATCTTGGAACCAAGTTTCCATACCCTGAGATGGTTGTGATGTCGTTTAATTCCCTCTATTCATGCGTTTGCATAGGTTGCTTTGTTGTAGGGATTGTAAGAGAAACCCTCTATTCTGGCCTTCAACACCTCCACGAAAGTATATGATCGACCTTCGCACAACCCTAATCTACTGCTTAGGTACTTTTGCACTGCTATAGCAGCGTGCCATACAAAGTACACAATTAATCTAGGTGATTTACTTATCTTATCAAACAATTATAGTTACCACCATGTCACCAGATATTCGTAATTGCATTCAATTATTCAATGTAATTGCATTGATTTGTGCATCATATAAGAATAATAAGGGAAATTCATACATAACATATCAAGATGCGATAACATAACAAAGACAAAGAAATTGCAGAATATCTCCTTTTATTAATATCTTCCAAGACTTACAACCCCTGTCCACCCTACGCACACAACTACAAGGGTTCATGCACTCAACTGCAAACTTCTACCCTAGGCCTATGTGCACTAAGCTGCAGAGCCTCTACCTACACTACAACCCAAGATTTAGACTTCTCGCTTCCAATTTATGACTCCATTATATCGTGTCTCATTCTATTCTTTTATTCTTCCTTTCTTTTTAAACTACTTAGAGCTTAACTCTTTTTCTACAATCCCATGGTCTGCGGACCATGGGTAGATCTCTTACAACCGAGTTTACTTTACAAAACCAAGGGCGAACTACCCTTTTTGACACATAACACCTTCACGCTTCGCGACCATAAAATGTGGAGTCTTTACAATTATATTACAAAATTTGACTTAAGAATGGGCTTTTAGCCCCGAAACTGCCCTTTGGGGATCCTGCTCTCAACACTAATCAAATCGTAATAGTGTAGAATTTCAGATTTTAAATATAATTGTATTTGATCTGCTGTGAAAAATTGTCTAGTGGAATATCCATGACATCTTTTGGATCAAATCATTTTAGTCACACACTACGAAAACAATCCAACAATAAATTCAGAAAATGTGAAATTTTTGATAGTGCAAATTTTACATTATTTTAATAATCAAAATACAAACTTAAGAAGCTAAAAATATACAAATGGGAATTAAAAGTTTGTTTTTATTTGCACATAAAATAAAACTTTAATCTATTGGAGCAATGTTTAGAGAAGTTTTGCTGGAATATTTCCGTTATGAATAGATATGCAAGAGTTCCATAAGTCGTGTTAGAGGATCAAGATGCACATTGACCTACCACTCTAATACATGTGCCTCAATAGATGGTAGTGACTTCTATTATTCTTTCAGTTACTAATTTTGTCATCATAAAGTAACTATGTGGTTTGACCAATTATCTCCATATACCATCGAAGTAATTATTATGAATTTTTTGAAATATTACTTTAATTCTTCTCGCTATTGTATTTTTCCTTCACTTTCAATGTATCTACTTCTAGTGGTTTTCCCTCTGAAATCTTGTGTTATAATATTGTATCTTTGATTATCTACATTATACATTGTATCAAATGGGAATAACCTTACTTTGAAACCTTAATCAGTTCCTTGGACCTATACAAGTGAGTGTTCCATGATTGGAAGATTTTTTTCTTTCGTATTATAGAAATTCAAGGTAAGTCGGGGTGGTTCTCTTGTGAGTGTTCTTGCAAACAATGATCACAGTAAGTTTCTTATATACGTCATCAAAGTCTCTTTTTTTATAATTCATGTTATTCAACAAAGTATCTATGAGGTTCTTTCAAGCTTGTAATAGACTTAGCTTATTACAAAAGTGCTCTTGTACATGAAGAAATTATTTCTTGATATCAATGGCTTGTTATTTGAACTTTTCCAAACTGAATACATTATTGACTTATTTCTAAATTTTCAATTGTAGTTCATCCAATTGATAATCATTAGATTGGATAGTGACCTAAAGCCCATGTTGTAGTTTATTAGTCTCATTTTTCATTTTTTGTTGCAAATTTACTATCTTATGAAACTATTACTAATGAGCTTCATATTATTTCATTTTCAATAGGGATTGAAACTAATTTCCTTGCTAATAAAATTGTTTTTTCGAGTAAAATATTTTAGCATCCTTTTGGTTTAGGATCTCCATCAATTTAGTAACGTGATACACATTGGCATTTGTGTATTCTTCGATAGAGTGAGATAATTTTGGATTACTTTCCTTCCATTTAATGTTGAACCATTCATACCAATTTTGCAGGAGCTATAGGGTTTAACCCTGTATATAAATTACCTGCAAATGAATTGTTAAAAACAAAAAATATACAATGATGAGAAACATAAAACAAATACACAAATATTTTCCTATGGATCCTAAAACCGGGACTACCATATTGATTTTTCATTATGTTCGTTTCAATGTTATAATACATATATATACGTGTTGAATAATTCATAAACCCTAATCCATTAACCCTGGATTAAAACATAGATGTAGTTCTCTTGGCCATATCTATAAAATAGCATGGGCAAAAAACCATCATGCCCAAAACCATGTGTGATACCAATGCACAAAACCATTGGTAGGTTTGACCACATAATATAGGGTCCAAAAAATTTCTCAGGGCACTGGCCCAAACCCCAAACAGGGGGGATACTACCCCCCCGAAACCCCCCAATAAGGGTGTTTGTCACCCCCCTGTATCCCCCTCGCACGTGCGACTAGTCGTGGAAACAATATAAAACACACACAACATTCTCCCACTTTTTTTAGTTTCCACATAGGGTTTAAGAGGAGAGCTTAGTCATTGGTCCACCCGTTCAATGCCCAATATTTCTCTACACCAAGAAAAAATCTCATTACTCACAGACTTCATCAATGCATTTGCAACATTATTCAAAGTGTCCACCTTTACCAGCAACACCTTTTTCTCCTCAACGATATTCCTCAAAAAATGATACTAAACATCAATGTGCTTTTAATTTGAATGATAAGCAAGGTTCTTTGCCAAGAAAATTTCACTTTCGTTATCATAGTATATCCTTATAGCTCGTTGTACTAACCCCATACTTGAACATAATTGCTGCAACCAGATTGTTTCCTTGCTTGCATGAGTGGCTTCCATGTTTTCTTCCTTTGTAGTTGAAAGTTCCACTACTTATTGTCTCTTTCCCATCCAACTGAGTGCACCTCCAAATAGGTTAAACACATACCCACTTGTAGATATTCTATGATCCAGATCTCCATCGTAGCCTGCATCAACAAAGGCATAAATGTAAAAAACTTTGCCCAATCCTTGCCTTCCTTGGTAGCACATACCATAATCATTAGTGCCACATAAATGCTTGAAAACCTGCTTCACTGTTGCCTAATGCTCCTTCCCTGGTTTTGACATAAACCTGATCAATACTCTCACTGCATGTGAAATTTTTGATCTAGTACAAACCATTGCATACATGAGGCTACCGAATCCACTTGTGTATGGAACACGAGACATGTCCTCTTCCTCTTCTTGTTCCTTGAGACATTGTTCAGTAGATAAATTTACACCTACAGGAATAGAAAACTTCACTGGTTTACTATCTTGCATATTAAAACTCCGTAGTATTGCCTCAACACACTTTCTCTAGTTTGACCAGATCTTCCTCTTTTCCCAATATCATTTAATTTCCATGCCCAAAATATAGTTTGTTGCACCAATATCCTTCATGTCGAGCTTGGAGGACAATTAGGTCTTCAATTCCTAGATAGTTTCTTTATCATTTCCAGTCAGCAACATATGATCCACGTATAAGACCAGATAAATAAAAAGACAACCAATTAATTTAAAATACACACAATGATCTTCTTTGCTTTTGGTGAATCTAAGTCCCCATATATATGTATCAAATTTCTGATACCAAATCCTTGGTGATTGATTCAACCCATACATAGAATTTTTTAACCTTCATACCATTTCTTTCTTTCCCTTCACCATAAGGCCTTCAGGTTGCTTCATCTAAATCTCTTATTTGAGATCCCCATGAAGAAATGATGTCTTCACAATCATCTATTCTACCTCAAGATCAAAAGAAACAACAACCAATAAAATTAATCTAATAGAAGCCACCTTGGCGACAAGAGAAAAAATATCACCAAAATCAATTATTGACACCTGGGAATAACCTTTTGCTACCAACCGAGATTTATATTTCTCCACCTTTCCTTCTTCATTCATATTCTTCTTAAACGCCCATTTTATTCCAATGGGTTTCCTTCCATATGGCAGCTCCACAAGATCCGAAGCCTCATTCTTGTCCAACGATGTCATTTCATCAATCATGGCCTCTATCTAGGGTTTTCCATCGTCTGAATCTACTACCTCCCTCACAATTATGGGATCATCATCAGTAATATATAAAGAAAATTTTGAACATAAATAAGATGGACTGTACCTTTATGGCTCCCTTCTTTCTCGAACTGATCTTCTCATAGCTAGAGTTTGTGGATCTTCAACTTCTAATTCTTGTTTTTCTATAGAGACCGATTCTTCCTCCTTTAGCTCAAAATATGTCTTCTCAGGTTCCTTTGGTAGGAGTTCATGTTTAATAACATATTTCATCTCTTTAAACACCACATCTCTACTATACACAACCTTCCTTGTTTATGGGTTCCAAATCTTATAACCTTTTAACAGATCCTTATATCCAAAAAAGATGCACCTTTAAGATTTAGTATCCAAATTGATTCTTTTCTCCTTTGGAACATGTACATATGCATCACAACCAAATACCTCAAATGCGAAAGAGAGGGTTTCTCACCAGTGTATATCTCATGTGGAGACTTATCCTCCCATGCTGATGAAGGTGATCTATTAACTAGGTAACATGCAGTCTCCACCGTCTTTTCCCATAATTCCTATCCTAAATTGGCTCCACTGAGCATGCTTCTTTCCTTTTCCATCAATGTACCATTCATTCCTTCTATAGCTCCATTTTTCTTAGGCGTGTATGGATTAGTCTTCTACCATTCTATACCACAGTTCTTATAGAACTCTTCAAATTCCTTCTTGTATAACTCTCCACCATTATCTATCCTCAACACCTTTATCTTCTTCTCTCTCTGGTTTTCCACTAGAGCCTTAAATTATTTAAATGCATCAAAGACTTTGGATTTCTTCTTGAGGAAATATACCCATGTATTCCTTGAGAAGTCATCCATAAATGATACATAGTACACATACTTACCTAGTGATGGAATTGACACAGGTCCAAACAAATCACTGTGAACAAGCTCTAATATCCCTTTTTCCCTCTATTGAAACCTCAAAAATTGTTGCAACAACATGAGGGAAAGCCACCCGGTCGGGGACTTCAATACTGTCCCTTATCTATTTGGATTAGTGGCTTCGGCTGTATATAATGGGACTAGTTTCCCAATAAGAATGTGAAAGAAAGGATAGGGTGTTTTATTACCAAAAACTAAGTGATATATGGGGTGGTTTTCAACTGAAATACATATATATTTAACCTATCTATATATTTCCCAATATTTTACTTATACTTGTGCAATCTATAATTATTATCTTTAGTACATGACAATGAAGATTAACCAAATAGAAATAGAAATGAAAACCCTTTGAAATAATTATTTTTATTAAATAGTTAATCAAAAAAACTGATAAAAATATATCACATCAAATATTGTTTAAACACTTGCTCATCAATGTATTAAAAATAAGAGTCCAAGAATGTTCAGAAACAAATGAATACAGAACTGCATGAAAAAAAGATACATGTGACAAACAACATAAAGGAAAATGGCTATCAATTCGTAAAACAAATCAATACAAAATGATAGAAGTACCTGATGCATATAAATCTGCCAATGAAGAGAATATCTCCAGTTTGGTCTCTTTCATTAAGATGGTTTTGAAAAGTACAAAAGTGCAAGCTTCCAAAAGCCTTCCTCACAAAACTTCAGGACTCTGATCCAAGGATTCTACTAAGATAACTTTCAAGTACAAAAGTGCAAGATTTTAAAGTGTTTCTTTATAAAATTCAGGACCCTTTATTCATAGACATGAAAAGGTTCATATAATAACAATAAAGTACTAAAATAGAAGTTACATGAAAGTTTTGATGAAGTTTAAACAACTCTCCTTAAAATAAGTGACAAAATTACATGAAATAGAAATTATTAAAATGACGAGCTTCAACATGTAACAATGTTTATTCCTTCATTCGTTGTCTAATCTCAAAGATGTCCATAATTGGCTTGACTTCAGGAGGCCGACCTATCCTCATGTGTATCTTTCTTGTATACACTGCATCTGAGAGAGTAGGAAGCATATGCATGGATGAGCCAGTGAGGTAGCATAGCATTAGCCATTGATTGTGCGACTTCACCAGATATCTCCAATATACTTCCTAGTTAGGTTTTTCTAGCTGTTTAATTTCCTCTTCTCTTTCTCTGAAAGTTTCTTGCCATTTTGTTTCCAAGGCTCTCATATCAGGGAGACACCCAGGTGGGCATTCCTGTACCAAACTAGCATTGTGAAAATTATCATTGATGGTCTCAATGATATTATTTGCAACATCAGTCGCTCTTAAAAATACTCTTTCTTCCTTCTTTAGCTAGATAAACCAATCAGTAAAGAGGATGTATTTATGAGATTCCTCTATCCTGGGAAGGTCTATTGTTCTTCCCATGTTGTACCATGTGATGTTCCCTATTACTTAGATAATAAAGAATTGATTTCTAAAGCCTCTTTTTTGAAATCCTAAATCTTATGATTATCTTTCAACTGATCTATAGAAAACTACAGTTGTTGTATATAACCATTTTTGGCACTTGTTTTTGCTTGATATTGGAGCTTCAATTGGTCAAACCTCTTCTGTAAGTGTTTCATCTGTACCTACATTTGATAGTATACATTTTGTCTCTCTTTGGCCAAGTGCTTCTCTAATTGTTGTATCATTTCATCTTTCTCCCTTACTAGTTGTTTGACTTCGACAACCTTGTCACTAGTTGTAGATGCATAAGCACCTACATACTATGATAGTTTGGTTAGATTGTATAAAGGATCCATGGGGGTATCCTTTCATACTACATCCATTAGTTCATTATGAGGAATTAACGTTGAGGACTACTTTTTTCTCCTCCTTTTCCTCTGTCATTTTACTAAAACCCAATGCTTTGGACTATAAAAGATATCAAGAGGAGGAATATACTCCAATTTGAGAAAAAAATTATTTTGAAGGGAAGTTTGGGATGATTTAAATCTCTTTTGTGGTGACATCTTTTTTAGTATCCCTATCTGTGAGAGAGATTTGTATAGTGTTTTGTTGTGTGTTGAATGTTATTTATATTTCAACACCTTTTTCCCATTTTTATCCTCTGAGTTGTTGATCAAACTGTTTCCATGCCTCATCCAATTGATTCTTTAAGGGGGTTTCATTTGTATGCACTTAAGGGGAAAAACATTCCACTTCTTTTTCTGTTGAGGCATTTTTTTATTCTTTCTCAGTGTCCTTTTCAGGACTCCTCTCTAGGCTCTTCTCTGGGCTCTTCTATGAGTTATGCTCTGATTCATGTTGTGAGTCTTGCTATGAACTCTGGGAAAAAAAAATCTCTGGGGTTTTTTCAGAACCTTCTTATGATTTCTTCTATGAATCATGTTCAAAACTGTGTTCTCAGCGCTTTTCTGAGCTTTGGCATGAGCTCTATTCCTTTTGAGCATTTGGCTGAGGGATTTCTAACAGATCTAAAGGGACCTTTTGTAACCTTTTCCTCCTGTACTGGTGCAAACATGCTAAATATTGTGGGTCAGATATCAGATTAGCCAAAGTTTTCACTTGTGAAAACAACTTAGTTCACTCAAACAAGTCATCAAAATCATCCTCCTCATGGCTTAATTGTCGTATTTTCACTGAAGCAGTGAAGTTCCATGCAACCTTATTGGGATCAATCTATTTTCCAGGAATGGTGGAGATCTTTAAACAAGTAATGTGATGGATTTCAAGAAAAATATGCTTGAAATCGTGTAATGCATAGGAACTGCATAGGAGGGGAAAGAAAGGCCAAAGAGAATTTTTAGATTCTTTTAGGGTCTTGGTTATTCGATCCCCTATAGTTTGATAAGAAATTTCTCTAGCAAATAGTTTGTTTGGCACATACCATGGGAGAACATGGGGAGGTTCTATGCTTCCAAAGACTCAGACGTAAGTAAATCATTCTTTGCCAAACCACCTACCTACTGGTAAAATATCAATCTTGGCCTCGACAGATAACCTTGGGGCTTTCTTGTCAAAAATAGCTTGGTGGATAGGTAACATAATTCCTTGGCAGATTTTGTAGAAATGGGTTTTGAAATTGGATACCCACGGGATTTTGTGATATATTTGAATGGGGGTAGGATATTGAATAGTCCATTTCCACCCCATAGGTGGGAAACTAGAAGTAAAATAGACTGCATCCATAATGTAGGCACTCATAAAAGTTTGTGGGACTGTTCTAGAGGTGACATATCATTTTTGTCTATATTCCTAAATTTGTAAGGCAAGGTTGTTAGACAAGATAGTGCCCCAGTCCATTATAAAAGACTTTACTACTATATATATTAGGGGAACCCACTCAATAGAGAATTTAGTGGTATCAACATACCCAAAAAATATACACATCATAGCTAGGATATAAGAGTAGGGAACAACGAGAGGTGATATAGGATATGTTGTACCTCTGAGATAGTAGTAGGTCAGGCTACCAATGCTAGAGCATCTAAAATAATTGTTTTGGGGGTTTTTGGTTTTAATTTTGGAAGACCAATGAATGAAGAGAAATGTAGAATTAAAGTAATTAATCCTTTCGGTTATATTAATATCTCAACACAGGACTGCTATAAGAATTTACATAGTGATATAGGTCAAAAATAGTGGTGAGTAGAAGACAACAAAAAATATGATTATCACAATATCCAGACTGTAAAACAGAACAATCATAAGTTGGAAAACCGCCTAAACTATGTTCCAAAGGTTCAAGGCAGTATACTTAAGCTTACACAAGATGTTGATGATTTATTAATTAAAGGGGAGTAGCTACACAGACAGTTGCATTAATCCATTCTCTTAATAGATGATGACTTCAGGAGCTTATAGGAATCAATTGAAACACAAATTGTTCCTACCTAGATATCTCTGTAAGTCATAAGCATATGAAGAAATAACATAATGATTGAAAACTGGAAAAACTTACAGGATAACGCAAAGCTGTGTAAAACCAGATTTAAATCCTCTACTCTCTATTAAGGTTCCAGAAAGACTGAGCACATCAACTATCTGCAAAAGCTCCCCTTAAAGGTGACTTCTACGTTCAAAGTAGAAATAATAGTCAAGCATTACAAGCAATGAACTATGAATCTTCAACTCCAAACCCATAACATCTCAAGAAGAGAGTTATTTATACAATAATAAAATGAAGAAATATCATAAAACTGATTAAGGTTTATTCTAGGAAAGGAAAAGATCTCCATGCAAGAAGATAGGGGCAACTATTAAACTGCTTTGCTATCCCCTTTTATTCTAGTTGTGTTGGATTTGTTTGTTTGATATTTTTCCCTTTATGCTGATTGATTGTTTGTATCTTTTACTCTCACTAATTCCTTCATTTAATCTTTACTTGATACTCTTTAAACTCTGTTTAATATGCTTTGACTTGGCTAAGTGACCTTTACTGTGATCCTTTCTACCCTTACTGTGCACTCGAGGTTTTTACTGTGTTTTTCATAGTAAATCACTCATATTTGTCTTTAAACTTTTGTAGAGGATTTTTGTTTGTAAACTTGGAACATCAGTCTTGCCTACAAAACACAAAAACTATTAAGGAAAACATGGTGACAGAGATGGTCATGAATGGCTTTTTGAGCTTTAAAGGCTATTGGAAGGATTTTGGGGCATATCTGAAGGTAAAATGATGGTTTTTGTGGTCGCAGAAGCATATGGAGGGTTTCCTATGAAAACAGGAAAAAACAGAGCAAAAATGGTTATTTTGGCTTTTAAATGGGAAAAATAGTTTTCCTTTGAAATATGGCATGATAGTGAACAATAACCATTTGTCATTTTGCAGAAGGTGGTTTTAATTGCACTGCTTATGAGGCACGAGCAGTTTTGGGGAGGAGTCACCCGAAATAACTAGAACCTGACACGTAGCAATTGAGGACAGTGGAAAAATCAATTTTTGGGTGGGTAATGTCCATATAGAGAGCTAACCCAAAATCGCCAAGGGCTGTTGGATCTAAAGGTTTTAGATCGGATAGTGGTGGAGTGAAGAAGGAGTATGAAGGGTAAGAATGATAAAAATTAGCGGATATGGCTATATTATGGTTAAAACTGAGATTAGAGGGGTTAAATGGAGGCTTAGTTATTTCTTTGTTTAAATCATAAAAAACGATTTAAACAAAGAAAAACTTTGCAAAACCCATATGGAGGACTTGAAATTTTATTAACTCGGGTGGATAATGATATCGGGTCTGGGCTAATATCACATATCACAATCGGAGTTTAGCTGGGGGAAACCCATCCCAAAGGAATGCAATAGGCGTCAGATGTGATGTGGGAATAAACTATGAGATATATTTGGTCGGGTTCAGATTCCCATCGCAATCACAGATCACAACTGGCGGAAGGTATGTGCTTTAGCTAGGACTTGTGATAAAGGTGGATGCGATATGGTGAGAGACTGTGATATATATTGCGTCAGGTCCGGACTTATCGTGCATCACATTTCGCAATGGTGGAGGATATATGTAATAACTGGGACTTTGCGATGTAAGCGGACGTGACATGAATATGGATTGTAATATATATTTGGTCGGGTCTAGGCTTCCCATCACATATTGCAAACAGAGAGCACAATGCAGGGAGTAATGCATGTATAAAGGACTGCGATCCCGCCGATGCGATGCGATATGAAAATACATAGCTTTTAATAAAATTAAAGGGTTTTCAGGATATTTAATAAAGGATTAATATATACGAGAAAGAGAAAATATTGAGGATTTAATAATATAAGTTAGTATTAATATGAAATATGAGTCGAAGGGGAAATAACACTAAGTATAATGCTTTTATAAGTGATTAATACTTAGGCTAAAACATATTTTGTGGGATTTTTCGGTAAAAAGGGATTTTACATGTAAAAAGGGATTTTACATGGTAAAAAGGGATTTTTATGGAAAATGAATGAATATGAAGTATGAAGGTAGGAAGGGGAAATTAGTGAATATAGGGATGAATGGGGATGAATGGGAAGTTAATTAATCACTCTAATAGACCTTCATTTTCCTTGTGTAATTGCCTCATGGACTTAGAAACGTATGGTAAAACATGATAATGTACCTTTGTCCAATGAACTATCAAGCATTCTGCAACCTTCTTCTACTTACCCTTTGCTTATCCTATCATTTTTTCTCCACTTAATGGGTGAATTTAAGCTAGAAAACCCTTTTCCTTTCTTCTTATTTTACAAAAGAAAACTATCTAAATATACCCTTATATCAATCCAAGGGCTCAGATTACACTGGTGAGCACCTTATTATCCTCTACCTAACTACTGATCTTCCAAGAATAAATAGTTTGGCCAGATCTTTATTCTCTAACTATAACATCAAATTTAAAGCATGAAGCAGTCAAGATTAAGCTGTTTGACTGTCATGGGTTGTGGCATTTAGACTTTCTCACTTTCAAAATTTATTTGTTTTCTTCTCTTTATAACCTAACATTTTCTTTTTTCCTTTAATTTTTAGAACATCTAACCTAACATTTTCTTCGATATGGACATCATCATCAATATTTATTTTTCAACTAACATTTTATTCACTATTGTTATGTCCATATCCTAACTTAACATTTTTCAAATATTTTATCTTATCATAACCAAAAAATGGTACAACATTGGCTCCATCTGGGGATTGTTTTTCCTATAGAATGGAGAGAACTTGCAGATCCATGTGCCTTCTCCTCAGGCTATGGAGTCCTTGCTGTAAAAAATCACACTGACATCTGGGAAAGGAAAATAAAACTAGAGTATTTACAATGAAAACTATTTCAACTTCTTAGTATTGAATGTAATGTTTGAGAAACCTTCCATTTACAAGATAAGTGGAATATAGGCCCTCAAGGCTCTACAACACAAAAGTGTTGTTACCCTTCACTTCAGCAATTGCTAAAGGTACAAACCATAGATTGTTAAATTCACCATACTTTCCTTTCTCTTATATCTTGGCATCCAATCTTAGAACTAGATCACCTTCCTTAAAGTCCCTTTCCCCGCCTCTTCTGTCAAATAGGGTCTTCATCTTATTTTGATATTTCATCAATTTGTATTGAACTTCATCTCTATTTTCATTAAGTTCAATAATCTGATTTATCCTTCTTGAGAAATCATCAAGTTCATCTGTTGAATCCTGTGGGAATTTTAAAACAGGGAAGGCCAAATTGGTAGGGAAAATTGCATCTTTCACATAGACTAACTGAAATGGACATTTGGTAGTTGATTTTTTTGGAGTAATTTTGTTTTCCCATACTGCATAAATCAAATTTGAATCCTAGCTCTTCTTATGATCAGCTAGAGTCTTTTTTATTACCTTTACCAGGCTTTTGTTGGATGATTCTACAAAGCCATTACCTTGCGGGTAGTATGGAGTTATATGATCTAACAGAATCTGATATTTCTAGAAAAAGTTAATCAATTTAACACTAGAAAAGGTTGTTGCATTATCTATGACAATTTGAGTTGGACAACCAAATCTAGACAAGATATTATCCTCAATAAACTTAATTACTACTACATCAGTAGCATTTCTAACTGGAATTGCTTCCACCCATTTAGTAAAGTAGTCTGTTGTAGTGACAATCCACTATGATAATTACTTGAAGTGGGGTGAATCTCTCCAACAAAATCTAATCCCCATTGAGAAAAAGGTGCTAAAGCTATTGATGGAACGAGTGGAAGAGCTGCTATTTTTTGTTTACCAACAAACATCTGACAAGGAACATAACCTCTTACCTTTGCCCCTACTTGTAAAAACAACATGGGCCAATAAACTCCTGCCCTCAGAATCGTGTATGCTGTTTCTCTCCAAGCATAGTGTCCCCCACAAAATCCTGTATGAAACTGATCAATGATTCCTTCAATTTCTGATTCTGTTAAACATAATAACAAAATATTTGAAGTACTTGATTGATTTTAACTTGAGGGTTTTACACTCGGTTTTGGAGAATGATGTTGGACATTCAAAATGGATCAAGAAATTTACAATATCTTGATACTAGTTTGACAACAAGAATTTTTCATTAATGTGTATAATACTGGTATACTCAGAAGGTAGAGGCTCTTGTGGATTCTCCACTTTAGAATGAAGGGAAGGTTCTTGTGGATTCTCCCCTTCTGCAAGGACAGAAGGTTCTTGTGTATTCTTCCCTTGTATTTCTAAAACAGAATTGATTCCAAGTACTTTACAGTTGGATTCAGCTAGAAGCTTGGCTAATACTTGACCTTTTACTAGCTTGGTAGTCTTGATAGTTAGATCAAACTCCAGAATTTGAGTGATCCATCTACCTCTTTTCCCATCAGTGTCTGGTTGGGTTAGGAAAATTTTCACAGCACTATTAGGAACATAAGAAGTAATAGGTGAATGAAAAACATACATCCTGAATGACTTCAGGGCTTGAATGAGGGCATAGGCTTGCTTCTTAATGATGTTGTACTTAAGCTCAACATCTCTCATAACCTTGCTGAAAAAGGCTATGGGTTGGTCATGGGAATCTTCATTTTTCTATAATAGAACAACAGTAAGGGTTGTTTTAGAGGCAAAAGAGAAAATACTAAATGGCTTAGTATAATCAGGGCTCGCTAAGGTGGGAGCTTCAGAGATAGACTTCTTTATTTGATCAAATGCATGCCTAGAAGTGGGAGTCCATTCGTCTTCATGGTCCTTTCGGAGCACGTCAGTTATGTCTTTCACAATCTTTGCATAATTTGGAAAAAACCTCCTTAAAAAATTAATCTCACCTAGAAAAGCTTGAGTCTCCTTCTTGTTTCTAGGCAAGGTTAATGATTCAATGGTAGATACTCTTTTGGGATCAATTACTACTCCCTCCTTTGAAATAATATGGCCCAACAATTTTCCTTCTTTGACAAAAAATAAGGACTTCTTGGGGTTCAATGATATTCCAATTTTTCTACACCTTTCAAAAACCTTCATCAAGTGCTTTAGATGTTTCTGATCAGATTTAGAAAAAACAGTTATATCATCAAGATAAATAACCACAAATTTATTTACCTAACCCATAACAGCTATGTCTGTAGCTCCCTGAAATGTCACTCCAGCATTGGTTAAGCCAAATGGCATCCTATCATACATGAATGTACTCCAGGGTGTAGTAAAGGTTGTCTTCTCTTTGTCTGTTGTATCAACGTTCATCTAATTATAACCTGAAAAACAATCAAGCATATAAAGTCTTTGTGCACTTGAAACCATTTGAAGTAATGGATCCATTTTGGGAAAAGGATAATTATCTTTTAATGATGCATTATTCAGATTTCTAAAATCCACACAGAGTATTATTTATCAATTTTTCTTTCTAACAAGAACTAGATTTGCGACCCAATTAGAATATCTAAGAGGGAGGATGATCTAAGCATCTAGGATTTTCTTAATTTCCCTTTCTACAATGGGTAGAAGGGCTGGATTTATCCTTCTAAGTTTCTGTTGATAAGGTTTTTCTTTTGGCTTCAAGGGAATCTTACGCTGTATTAATGAAGTATCATAGGTTTTTAAATCAGCGTAAGTCCAGGCAAAAACATCTTTATAATTTTGTAGTAACTTAAGATATTGAGCTTTGATCTCAGGGTCTAGAGATGCACATAATTTGATGTTTTTGATATCTTCATTAGTTCCAATGTTAATCTCTTCTATATCATCTTCTGAAGAAATGGACTGAGGTTTTTGAAAGACATCATTTTGATCAAATAATTTTTCTAAAGGAATGAGCCATTTTGGAACAAAATTATTAGATAATTGAATTATGTCATGATTGGCAATTTGGGTTTTAAAATCTGAAGTATAATTTCCATCTGCATTTTCATTTATTTCAATTCTATCTTCATCAATTTGAAAAAATGAAAAATCATCTATTACCTGCAAAAATGATTTCAGATGTTCATCATCTTCAAATATTTGCCAATGTTTCAGATTATCTGGGATAGATGGCCTATATTTGACTTGTATCTAATAGAGCACATTAGTATGATTAGGGATTTTAAAAAAACTGGCAGAGATAGCTAAGGCGTCTGCATGAATATTCTAATCTCTGGGAATATTAGTCAAATTAAAAGCGTCAAATAAGTTCTCAACTGAATCCCATACTTCATTTCAGTAGGACCTAAGTCTAGCGTGCTTGGTCTAGCAAGCATTTTTTACTTTCTTAACAATAATTTTTGAATCAGTAAAAACACTTAAGTTTTGAGCTTTTAAGCTTTTGGCTAATTGAAATCCAAAAATGAAAGCTTCATATTCAGTAAGATTATTGGTAACTTCAAAATCTAATTTACATGATTGTGTTATATTTTCTTTTTTGGGTGAAATTAAAACTACCCTAGCTCCTGCCCCATCTTTTGTGCAAGAGCCACAAAAGAACAGTTTCCAAATATCAGTTTGGTTTGGTTCAGGACTTTCAACTACCTCTTTAATTTTTACTTAAGTTTTATGTTGTTTTGAAGTTAGTTGAAAACAACCAAAGTCTTGATCTATTGCATAAATTGGATGGTTTCTTGGCTGGTCAGTCTTACAAATAGTATCTACAAATCTTACCTCTCTATATAATCTTAATTTCTCTCCTCCATAAACAGGAATAATAGTATATGACATATCCATTTGTAGAGTTCCCCCCTAATTTGGCACAACAAGACCTAGAAAGGAGCATTCCAAACTTGGGAGGGATATCTGTGACAATAATGTCAAGTAGTACACTTTTCACTAGAATTTGGGCAATGGAAACCACTAGATCCTTGATCAATCCTAAACAGCGCACCCTTTTAGAATCAAAGGTGTACAGGTCATGGTAGGATTTAGTTATGTCGAGCTTCAAATGGTCCATGAAGGATTTTGGCATAAGGTTGTGTGATGCTCCTGAATGAAGCATACAATTATACAACATGGAATCATTTGTTTTAAGAGTTACATCGAAAGGAGGCACTATCTCATCTATCATGTCTGCACTAGGGCCAAAAACTACTGGTGGTTTTTCACCTTTTAGACTTATGACATCATACTCTACATCAACCGAGGTATTTTGAATCCATTTAGTGACTTGGGTTTTGTAACTAGTTTTTGTAGAAAGTACTAACAATGGAATTGGGATCTTAACCCTCTCTAATTCTTTTTCAACGTTAAATGTATTCAAAATGGTTTTACGAGCTTGGGAAGTATCAATTGACTGATCTAATGGCTTAATAAGAGTTGTTTGAGCTTCAACAATTTTGGTACACGGTTCAATTATTGGAGTTTCCTTTGGAGGTCTCCTAGGACTAGGGCTATGCCTAAGATCATACTTCTCGTTTAATTCTACAATTAAAAATTCAGAAAAATCATGATATTTAGAGACCTGTGAGGCTTCCTAATCTTCTTGAGCCTCATTATATTGTGAGAGAGGAATGATGGCTATTTAATTGGAAGAAGAATCCATACTATTAATATGTTCAATAATTGTCATAGTATTATCATCAGGTTGTTGGTCATCTATCAATAGAGGAGTATGAACCTGTTGATCATTGGTAGGTCTCTGAAAAATTCGTAGTGGTTGGTTTCTTTTATACTGACCTTGATTTTGTAACTTTTTTTTTTATTATTCAAGGTTTAGTCTCAATCTTTGAAATCCTATTTGATAGGTTTCTAAGAAAAGATGTCATTTCATCTATTTTTGAGTCTTCTGATTTAGTCTTAGAGGAACTAGAGGCTTATTGAACAGTTTTGAGTTTTCTTTGGGCCTTTTCATCCTTAAGTTTTAAAGAAGTTGACGCTACCCTATTTGCTTCTACTTCTATAGCATTTGTTTTCATATCTTCAAGAGTTCTTGAAGTTCTCTCTTGTAGCATAACAGAAAAGTCATCATCAAAAGCTTTAGAAAATCTAGACTTAGCTACTGCTAGAGGAGGCTTACAATTAGTAAGCATTTTGTGATAGAGTTTCTTAAATATTTTGATAAAATCTTATACTGTTTCACCAAAGTTCCTTTTAAGCTCTTCAAATTCTGTAAGGAAATAAAGAGGATCATTTTTTACATCCCATTGGTTTTTAATATGTTTGTAAGCTCTTCCCAATTTCTAATGGTAGCTGCTGGTAATTGCCTAAACCAAATCCTCACATTTCCTTCAAGTGACTGTACAAACAATCTCATATAAACATTTTCTTGTTCAATATTCATATTGTCTACAAAGTCTAGGAAAGCTTGAAGATGGTCCTCAACTGAAGGACTAGTTTCTCCATTGTACTTGGGAAGGTATTTTAAGTATCCAAGTGGGAATGCATCAAGGTTATTAGGTAAGACTAAGGCAACATCTCTAGCCTGTACTATAGGTCAGAAAGCCATGTCAGCAGGTGTTGTATGAGGTGCTTGAGGTATATGAGGTTGTTGAGGTGTATGCGGTTTTCCATGTGGAGTATGAGGTGTTTGTGTGGATGCAGAGGATGAAGAAGAAGTATAGGAAGAAGATGGTGATTGAGGGGTTGATGGTCTAGTTGGAGGTGAAGAAGTAGATGAAGGAGGAGATCTCCTGAAAGACTTTAGAGGAGTCCTAAGAACTAACTTTGGGACCTATAAAGGAATACCTTCTTTTGTTTCAAAGAGAGGATTCGAATACACAGAAAATATCTCCTCTAGTTGTTTAGAAGAAGAAGCTTTTGGTTGGTCAAAAATGGAAGGAAAATGATTCGTGGTAGGGGCTATGAAATCTGTGGGTTTATATTCTGGTAGATTGACACCCAAATCAGATTTAGTTTTAGGTGATGCTAGTGGTAGTGTGGGCATTGGATGAGATTCTAATGAATGGATAAGGTAGGCTGACTTAAAATCAACTCCTTTATCTAGAAGTTCAGCAACCCTAGGTGATAAATGGGAGTAATCAGGATCAACTGGGATATTACTATAAGGGTCAAATGATTATAATTATTCAAACTGCAGGACTGAAGAGGAAGAAGAAGATGTTTGGTGTCCCCTTCTAGAACTAGGTTTTCTCAGAAGCCTTTCAGGATCTGACAGAGGTATAACTATGCCAGCTTCTGAACGAGATCTGGTATGTTTATAAGGTGCCATCTTGGGAGTGTGGAGTCACCTAGGTGAATGATTTTAACCTTCTAAACCCTTCAATCACCTTTAAAGGAAAATAATTAATGAATATTGTTGTCCCAAGGGAAAATTAAATGAAATTTGAATCCCCGGTAACGGCACGAGTCTGATGTTGTACCTCTAAGATAGTAGTAGGTCAGGCTACCAATTCTATAACATCTAAAATAATTATTTTGGTAGATTTTGGTTTTAATTCTGGAAGACCAATGAATGAAGACAAATGTAGAATTGAAGTAATTAATCCTTTGGGTTATATTAATATCTCAGCACAAGGTTGTCATAAGACTTTATACAGTGATATAGGTCAAAAATAGTGGTGAGTAGAAGAGAGAAAAAAATATAATTATTATAGTTTCCAGATTGTAAAACAGAACAATCATAAGTTGGAAAACCTTCTAAACTATGTTTGAAAGGTTTAAGGTAGTATACTTTAGCTTACACAAGATGTTGATGATTTATTGATTAGAGGGGATTAGCTACATAGACAATTGTATCAATCCATTCTCTTAATAGATGATCACTTCAAGATCTTATAAGAATCAATTGAAACACAAAGTTTTCCTACCTAGATATATCTGTAAGTCATAAGCATATGAAGAAAGAACATAACGATTGAAAACTGGAAAAACTTACAGGATAACACAAAACTATGTAAAACTAGACTCATAATCCTCTGCTTTTTATTAAGGTTCCAGAAAGACTGAGTACATCAAGTGTCTGCAAAATCTTCCTTCAAAGGTGACTTCTAGGTTCAAAGTAAAACTAAAAGTCAAGGCTTTATAAGCAATGAACTATGAATCTTCAAATTTGAACCCATAAAATCTCGAGAAGGGAGTTATTTATACAATGATAAACTTAAGAAATATCCTAAAATTGATTAAGATTTATTCTAGGAAAAGAAAAGATCTTCATGCAAGAACATAGGGGAAGCTATTAAACTGCTTCTTGCTTCCCCCCTTTATTCAAGTTGTGTTGGCTTTGTTTGTCTAATATTTTTCCCTTTATGTTGATTGATTGTTTGTATCTTTTACTCTAGCCGATTCCTTCATTTAATATTTACTTGATACTCTTTAAACTCTGTTTAATATGCTTTGACCTGGCTGAGTGACCTTTACTATGATCCTTTCTACCTTTACTGTGCACTTGAGGTTTTTACTATGTTTCTCACAACAAATCGCTCATATTTGTCTTCAAACTGTTGTGCAGGCTTTTTGTTTGTAAACCTGGAACAAATATCTCCCCTACAAAACATAGAAACTATTAAGAAAAACATGGTGACGAAGATGGTCATGAATGGATTTTTGAGCTTTAAAGGCTATTGGAAGGAGTCCAGGGGGTATCTGAAGGTAAAATGATGGTTTTTGTGGTCGCGGAGGCATATGGAGGGTTTCCTGCGAAAACAGGAGAACATAGAGCAAAAATGGTTATTTTGGCTTTTACACGGGAAAAATAGTTTTCCTTTGAAATATGGCGCGATAGTGAATAGTAACCATTTGTAATTTTGCATAAGGAAGTTTTCATCACACCACTTATGAGGCATGGGCGGTTTTAGGGAGGAGTCACCCGAAATAAATAGAACCTGGCACGTAGCAATGGAGGACAGTGGAAAAACCACTTTTCGGGTGGGTAATGTCCGTAGAAAGAGCTAACCTGAAATCGCCGAGGGCCATTGGATCTGAAGCTTTTAGATCGGATGGTGGTGGAGTGAAGAAGGAGTACATAGGGTACTATGATAAAAATTGGTGGAAATGGTTGTATTATGGTTAAAACTGTGATTGGCAGGGTTAAATGGAGGCTTAGTTATTTCTTTGTTTAAATCATAAAAAACGATTTAACAAAGAAAAAATTTGCAAACCGCATATGGAGGACTTGAAAATTTATTAATTTGGGTGGATAATGATATTGGGTCTAGGCTAATATCGCATATTGCAATTGGAGTTTAGTTGGGTGCAGCCCATCGCAAAGAAATGCGATAGGTGATGGATTCGACGTGAGAATAAACTATGATATTTTTTTGGTCGGGTCTAGATTCCCATCACAATCAGAGATTGCAACTGATGGAAGGTATGTGCTTTAGTCAGGACTTGCGATAGACTGTGATATATATTGCATTGGGTCCGGACTTATCGCGCATCACATTTTGCAATGGTGAAGGATATATGTAATAATTGGGACTTTGCGATGTAAGTGGATGTGGCATGAATATGGATTGTAATATATATTTGGTCGGGTCTAGGCTTCCCATCTCATATCAAAATCATAGATCGCAATGCGGGGAGTAATGCATGTAAAAAGAATTGCAATCCCGCCAATGCAATGCGATATGAGAATACATAGCTTTTAATAAAGCTAAAGGGTTTTCAGTATATTTAATAAAGGATTAATATATACAGGAAAGAGAAATATTAAGCATTTAATACTATAAGTTAGTATTAATACGAAAAATGAGCGGAAGGGGAAATAACACTAAGTATAATGCTTTTATAAGTGATTAATACTGAGGCTAAAACATATTTTGTGGGTTTTTCGGCTAAAAAGGGATTTTACATTTAAAAACGGATTTTACATCGTAAAAACGGATTTTTATGGAAAATGAATGAATATGAAGTATGAAGGTGGGAAGGAGAAATTAGTGAATATAGGGATGAATGGGAAGTTAATTAATTAATCTAGTAAACCGTCATTGCCTTTTGTAATTGCCTCATGAACTTAGAAAGATATGGTAAAACATGATAATGTACCTTTGTCCAATGAACTATCAAGCATTTTGCAACCTTATTCTACTTACCCTTTTCTTATCCTATCATTTTTTCTCCACTTAATGGGTGCATTTAAGCTAGCAAACCCTTTTCCTTTCTTCTTATTCTACAAAAGCAAACTATCTAAATCTACCCTTATATCAATCCAAGGGATCAGATTAAACTGATGAGCACCTTATTATTCTCTACCTAACTATTGATCTACCAAGATTAAACAGTTTGGCCAGAGCTTTATTCTCTAACTATAACATCAAATTTAAAGCATGAAGCAGTCAAGATTAAACTGTTTGACTTTCATGGGTTATGGCATTTAGACAAGCTGCACACAACCATTATTTTGCAGAAAAAGGTAGTGGCATTTAGACTTGCTCACTTTCAAAATTTATTTATTTTCTTCTCTTTCTAACCTAACATTTTCTTTGATATGGACATCATCATCAAGATTTATTCTTCAACTAACATTTTATTCACTATTGTTATGTCCATATCCTAACTTAACATTTTCTCAAATATTCTATGTTATCATAACCAAAAAATGCTACATCAGGATACATCCATGATTTCTCTTGTTTGTGCTTGTTTGAATTAGACCTCCATTACCTAATTGGGTCTGATGGTTCCTCATTCTCTTTTGTGAAATGATCGAGGAAGGATTTATCATATATCCTCTATGGGTCTAGTATACAATACATTCTCTTCAGGTCTTCTGTTGTGAAGGAACCAATAACTGTTTACCTTGAAGTCTAGAATGACTTGTTGGCAACGTTAACATTATCTATTATTCATTTGACGATATCGGTGTATGGTAAAATCTTAGTTCTAGAAGTAATTTTTTGTAGGAAGGAACTTGTAGTTTCAAAGTGGGAGGCTTCGGAATCAGTAGTGGAATCTGTTGTTTCTTTACTCTGAATTACCCTTGGACCCTCACTCTCCAGCAACTAGTAAATGGTTTCCCATGAGGAAGTACCTTTGTCGATAGTGCATGATTTATCAGAATAATGGAGGCATTTCTATTACATCATATTTAGAAGATTGTGTGGCTTTTCTTGATTTCTTTCCTTTTTTAGACTTAACCATCTTTCTACACAATTTTCTCTTGGGCAAAATCTTCAAATTGAGAATACAGAGAAATGAAGAGAAATAGAAGTTAAATACAAAAGAACTCAATCACATAAATATTTTAAATAGCGGAAAGGGAATTTTAAATGCGAATCAATCTAAACAGGCTATTAAATCTCCTTGGGCTTTGAAATCATATATATCGTTAGAATCCTTTAATAACCAAAATCATGGGTTCATATGGCTATTTACTATTAATTACTATATTGCGTCTCAAAACCTCTTAAAATGGTAAGTAAAACTTTCAAGTACCCTGCTGATATGAGATAGCAATATCATTATATCAGTTTATTAAGTGTGAGAGATGTGTGATTCCGATAATCGCATTATCACAATATCACAATCAGTGGTTTTGGGAGTAGTGGAGATTGGATATGGTCAACAACTTTGAGCGATTGTGATTGCGAGAAGTGACATGGCACTGTAGTGGAACCATAGGTTTATTATTAAGCTCAACTTTCATTTTTCGACTTCATCTTTATGATTTTCCTTAGGCGCTTTCTTTTAAAGAATAGATTTATCGCAATCGGGGGAATTGGGAATGATACAAGAAAGAAGCATGTTGATACCATTGTGATTTATCTGGACACGATATTTTGAAAGAGTGCATTTTATTGTTTTGTCAGGTCTAGTGGCTTATCGCATTCCACAATCGGGATGTTCCTCGGTCTTATGATATATCACCTTTGTTATAAGATTGTGATGCAGGAATTTTTGCCTTAAAAGGAATATCATTAATACTTAAGCATTTTAAAGGAATAGATATGTGTTGGTTCTCGGGGGCTATCCTTTATCATAATTGCAAGTTTCAAAATGGTAAATAAAACTTTGTTTCTTTGAAACTTTATGACATGCGATATTTTCAGGTTTTCTTTTAAGGTAAGCCTTATTCAAGTTGTTCAAGCCTTAATGAGGGTTTATTTATTAACAAATCAAATTTTATTCTTAAGAAAATCTCTAAATTAAACTATATTCCTATGTTTTAAATTTTTTTAAGGGTCCCTATTTATTTGTACACTAACTTCCTAAGTCACTTATGTAGAATAATGGGGAGTTGTTGCAAAACACAACAATTGACTATTCACTGGAAAAACTAGTCACGTCTGATAATAGTGAGATTTCTAAAACTTTTGTAAGTAAAAATAATTCAGGAAACAAAAAATATTTTCAAAATATTTAGATAAGTAACATTACTTTGAACATAAAAAACTAATTTAATTGTAATTCTATTTATATCCTCTTATATATGAAAATATTTTTTGTCTATATCAGTCATTAATTAGCTGTAAAGATAAAGTAGGGGGATTTTATAACTTAACGTTTTTGATATTTTCATTTTTCACAAGTGAAGCCATTGTTGCCAGTAGGATTTTATAGGCTCGATGAAGGTTACCTTTCAACCATCAATGATTCTGAATGCCATCCATATAAGAGTGAAATCTTTAGAGAGAATTTCAAAAGTATATTATATATATATATCGTTTTTATTATTTATTTATTTATTTTCTTTTAACAATTTTTTATTACCTAAAAGCCATTATCTTGGTTTGTTGACCAGAAAGTGATAATGCCATTCACTAGTTGTAATTGAACGAAACAATCTCGCTCATGATGAGACCCCTTGTCTTAAGATTGAGATAATCATAAGCCATTACCCTAGTTTGGTATTTAGTGTTCTTACTTTCAGTCTCTTATTTCCCTATGAACATGGTAAGTAGGCTCATGATGAGACCTCTTAACTTTTAAGGTTAATATATTTTTTAATTACACTCTAGATATAGTAAAGTTAATGGATGGGGAGAATCGGTGACTCCTTAAGGGTTTTGGATTACAATTTTAGAGTTAGGGATGCTTATCTATAAATAGTATTTACTTTGTTAAACATAACCTTTCATCACTGATAATAGAATAAAAGGATTTTATAAAGTTGAGGTTTTCAAATATTTTACAACTCCAATGGGAAAAAAAAAATCAGAATTTTATGATACTTAGCTAATTTTCGAAAGTTGTGATCATTTCCTTAATATTTTCTTCTTTCAAAGTGAAGGATTAAAATGTTTCAAGACATTTTATTTCCAAAGCCAAATGTGATGCTATTTAAGATTATTTTCTTAGAAAAACACAAAAAGTAAATGCAATAATGTTACAATGGAAGATATAATTTTCTAAGAAAGGAAATTTTTCAAAATAATCCCATTGACAGGAAGAGAATATCTCTTTCCCGATAAGTCTTGAAATATGAACGTTGATGGGCCTACTTGTTCCGTAATTTGAAATGGTCCAAGCCACATTTTCTAGAATTTAGTATGCTTTTCTTTTTCCTCATGTGCCTTGTCCCATTTAAGGACGAGATCTACAAATTGAAAATATTTTGTGGAAAAATAACTTGCATCAAAAGAATATTTGACAAGCTGTTGATGGTGAATATGTGTAAGTTTGGCTTTCTCCCTTTCTTCTTCTAATTTAAGACTTTGAGACTATCCTAGTTGTAAAGAAGAATAAGGTGTTTCTTCAATAAATTGGACTAGGGCTAATTAGGGAAGGGCTAAATTTGAAGGGATGATAACTTCTTTCCCACATACTAGATTGAATAGAGAAGTGCATATTGAGCCCTTTTGGGCTATTCGATCTACCCATAGAGAAAATGTGAAATATTTATGCAAATTCTTTTGGCTTTGATCAACAGTTCTTTTAATAATCCTTATGAGGTTCTTGTTGGTTGATTCTGATAAACCATTTCTTTGAGGGTAGTAGTTAGTAGAGTACTTAAGTTTAAAACCCATCTTAAGAGAAAATTCAATCATGTTATTTCCTGAAAAGTAAGATGCTTTATCAAACATAAGTGTAGTTGGTAAGCCAAATCTAGTAATAATGAATTGATTAATAAATTCAATGATAACATCAGAATTGGATACCTCAGTGGGATTGCTTCCACCCATTTAGTAAAATAGTTTGTAGCTGTAAGGATATACTTATGTTTCTTTGAGGAATGAGGAACAATCTGACTTATGATATCCAATCCCCATTGTTCAAAAGGTTGTTCAATGTTGTCTAGTTGTAGAAGCAAGGTAGGCTTTTGTTGTCTCATAGAAGGAGTTTGACATATTTTTCATTTCCACATGTATCCATGGGTATCCTTGAACAAGGTTGGCCAATAGTACCCAACATGTAGGATCTTACGTGCAGTAGTATCTCCTCCAAAATGTCCACCAGCTGTTCCATCGAGGAGTTCCTACAAAACCTTCTGTGCTTCAAATTTTTCAAGGCATATTAATAATACAAAATTGTAATTTCTCCTAAATAACACATCATAAATGATTTCATATTGATTTTATTTTAATCTTAAAGTCTGTTTCCTTTTATGATTGAGTTCAGGGGGAGCATATCCATTTTTCAAATAGAAAACAAGATCAGCATATTGAGACTCTAAATCGTTTAGGCTTACCTCCGATATATGTACAGTATTACCTAAGTCGTCATCTTCTAGTAGGTTGGAAGCTCCTATAAGCAATTTGTAAAAACCTTGAACCTTGACAATATTGGTTTGTCTAATGTCAATATCCTATTCTTGCAGAGTTGTTACCCAGTTTGCCCTTTTTTCTCCTACTTCCCTTTGCATAAGTAGTTGTCTCACTGCTCAGAATGGGACTATGATTTTAGTATGGATTTTTAGAAGAAAAGGCCTGAAATGCTTTAGAGATTTAAAAATAGCAAAATCTTGTTTCTCCACCTCTGAATAATTTAGTTCAGCACCTTGAAAATAAGAACTAAAGAAAGAGATGGGCGCTTCAATTTGTTGATCATTAATTTTTGTTAAAACAACATCATAAGATGTTTCAGAAGCGAATGTATAGAATATCAAATGATTAGAAAAATTTGGAGTTGTTAAAGAGGGATCATTCATAATGGCTTGCTTGATTAAATAAAAATCTTCTCTTTCGTTATGTCCCCACTTAAATATTGAATTTTTCTTAATCATGGTTTGTAATGGTAAGACAATTTGGGAAAAGTCGGGGACAAATCTTTTAACAAAATTTATCTAACCTAGAAAAGGTTGCATAGATTTTTTATTATGGGGTAAAGAAATTTCAGCAATTTCTTTTATTCTGTCTGGATCAATACAAATATCATTTTTGGATACAATAAACCCTAGAATCTTAGCTTCATTCAAAGAAAAATGAGACTTCTATGGATTTAATGAAATTCCATACCTTTTGCAATGTTCAAAGATCTGCTTTAAGTCATGTAAATGGTTATTTCCCTTCTTGGAATAAACAGTTATATCATCCAAATAAATGAAAAAAAAATTGTTTATCAGAACTTTGAAGGCTATATCCATAGCTCTTTGGAATGTTTCCCTTGCGTTAATTAAAATGAAAGGCATTTTTGGTAGGCATAGGTTCCCCATTTAGTCTTGAATGTAGTCTTTTCTCTATCATTTGGATGAACCAAAATTCAGTTATATCCCGAAAGTCCATCATGAAAAGACATTAGTTTTGAACCAGCTACTCATTGTAGTATTTTCTCCATTGTCGGTAATGGGAAATTGTCCTTTTGATAAGCTTTGTTGATAAAGTTTATACAGATGTAAATGTCACCATTCGTTTTCCTAACAATTACTAAGTTTGAAACGCATTTTGAATGCCTAACAGGAAAGATAATCTTGGCTTTAAGGAGTTTATTCAGCTCAGACTTGATTTGAGTTTGTAAATTACGATGAATTTTCCTTAATTTCCATTGTATAGGTTTGTCATTGGATATCATGGGGATGGTGTGTTGTATAATGGAGGTACCATATGTTTTGAGATCATCATAGTTCCAAGAAAGGATACCTTTACACTTTTTAAACAAATGAATAAAGGTTGATCTCTCATCAAGAGAGAGGCCAAGTCGTAGATTGATGCTTTCAGGTTTGATATAAGTTCCAAGGTTTACTAGTTCAAACCTTAAGGTTGAACTTTGGAGTTTAGAATTATTAACCTTCTTAAATCTTTCTTTAAGATCATAAAGATCCTCAAGGTTTACCACAAATTTAGGTATGGGATTCTCATTGGAATTATGTTTTAACTGATTATAATGCTCATTTTCATCAATTATTTGATGGTCATATGACCCTTCAGATGTCAAAAATATTATGATAACCTCGTCATCATTAAAGACTTGCCAATTGGTGACATTATCGGGAATGGATGGTCAAAAAAATAATTCTATGGAAAACCCATCTGGATTATAATCCTCTGATGGCATAAGCTTGGATGTTATATTAGCCAGAAGGTCAACACTTGCATTTTCAGGTCTAGGTATAGGGGATATGTTGAATGCTATAAAATGTGAAGTAAGATCTTAGACTAATGATTGGTAATGTTTTAAATCTCTAGAGAGAAAATGTATGGTATTTCTTACTTTCTTAATAACAATTTCTGAATCTCCAAACACTTGAAGATATTTGATATCAAGGCCTATTCCTTAATACAAACCTTGAATTAGTGCCTCATATTCAGCGGTATCATTTGTTCACTCAAATCCTAATGTACATGCTAACATGGTTTTTTCTCCTTTTGGACTAATTAATATACAACTGGTTGTTGCACCATCATTGGATTTAGATCCATTAAAATATAATGTCCAAAACAAAGTTTTAACTAATGGTTTATCTAAAATATTTATACATTTGGAAGAATCCGTTTGAGAAAAGTTCTCAATTTGGGAAGTAACAGAGTTATCCAAAAAAGGTGACTTATGTGCATTGAAATTTCCTAAAAATGAATCAGCAAAGTATTTTCCAATCATATTGTTGTTAAAATCTACTGGATCATTTTCATCTTCAAAATCAGTTAATGTGTGATTCAGATGCTTTTCTCTACCAATTTTGATTTGATTTGGCTCCCCATTGTAAGGGAGCCACATGTGAGACCAATCTATTGTAAAATAGCTGTGGAGATGTTCAGACTAGTCTCTACTAAGAATTAAATCATAGAACTTGGGAATATTAACAACTAATGTATCAATTACTTGACAAACTTTTGGATTAGAAGAGAGTCTAGTAGTGACTGAATTCATTTATCCTAAGACCTCAACTTTTGTTCTCTCAAGTTGAAAAATGTGAACAACAGACTTTTGGGGTGAAACATTTACGTTATTGCAGATTGTTCTTGGCATAATGTTTGAAGAGGTCATTGAGTCTATTAAGAAGTTGTACAGATTTTTATTGAAGATTTCATAAGTTAAGAGGAAACGGGAAGCATGTGAATTGGATCTGTCACCAATTAATATAGCATCAGTAAGATCAGCCTTATCTTATGAATCATTGGGAGTTATACCCATTCCTCTGGAAACTTGGGATATCACATCAGCAAGTGTTAAAATTAGGTATGTTCTATGCTAGAGCAATTTATTTAAATTTTCATAGTTGGCAATCACATCAGCATTAAGATAAACTGCAGATAGAACATAACTATAAATCGCAGAAGACAAGCCAAGGCAAGAGGACACAAGATATGGCACAAGCCAGGGACAAACCCCACAATGTGTGGGGAAACCCTTGATCAATTCTTCTTTTATGTTCTTCAAATTTCAGCAGAGAAAGAGAGAGAGAGATAATACATTTACTATAGAAGTCAACTCTTTGAATTATCTAGATCTAGCATAGATCATTTCATATAACGATGAGATCAGTTGAAGACATTCTACTTCAACTGATTCTCTCCAAGGTGACGGCTTCACCTATCATAGTGTTGTATCTAATCTACTTGCTGCATCACTACATGCTACACTAATCATGATTATCATCATGCTTCCCATGTCCATGATCATGCTGCCCATCACCATGCTGAGATCCTCACTGTTGCTTCTTTATCATATCCATGAGATCTACCTGAAAGTTTGGTCTCCATTACAATGGCTTGAGCCATTGTACTTATGACCGACATTGTTATAATGATACCATCTAGATATTCTCCACGACTGGTATGCCGAGACTGTAATATGCTGGGAGAGAATGTTATGCCCAGACTACAACCATTCTTTGTTGCCATTCTTTATGCGAGAATGTCGAGACTCCAACTCACTGCAGTGACACCATCCACTGCTCCATGAGGTTGTGACTGCACCTTAAACCCAAACTAGGTGCAGTCAAACCCTTCTACGGTTCCTTTCTTCGTGACTGAAGCTTAGTGCAGTTCACTGTGGCTCCTCCCTTTACTGGCAGTGACTTACAGTGACTCCTTAATATAGCTTCAATTCTTGACTACGACTTCCCTTCTGACAGTGTATAAGTGCCTTATCAACAACGTTACCATGATTGTGTTTGAACTGCATGTAACTGTCACCATTGCTTGCATATATATGTTTCCAGGAGCATTGTATATATCTCTGTATGGACAACATCTGACCAGTCTATAAATAGGTCTTAATATCTGCATTGAATATCATCTATGAACTACGTAGAGGTATCATGAGTGACCAGCGTATCTATCTCCATTGCCCACAAATTTATGACCCAACGTCTGTGTCTCTGCCTGCGTGTTAATAATCTTTATGCCTTGCGTGATGGCATATTATTTCATTACTACAGCTTAGTTGCTACTTTCCTGCGTGATGGCTTTATGCACTTGTTGTGTGTATTTGTTGCGTTATATTATGGCCTACAATACTGCATATATTATTCATAATTATGAACAACGTATATTACTTGCGATCCTCTTTATGCCAAAATGATTGTGTATGTATATGTCCACATATTTCTTAGACTACACTGCCAAATTTAGGGCCTGCATGATATGGTTATTGACTGTGGCTAGCAACATATTTTATTCCTTCACAATTGCATATAGATCATTAAACCATGTTTCCAGATCCTGTGTTATTATGACAGATCCATTAGGGAACCATCTTTAGGGCATCCTTCATTAGTGTCTCTCCTTCTCCACAAACCCAAGACGTGGAGAGGAGAGCACATGAAGAATGTGCATGCCCAAATGACCTCAAGTCTTCTTCAATTTATACTAAAGCGTATATGATGAATAGACATGACGTTTGGGCTTCTAGAGCCTAGATAAGAGCTGGTCGGCTTGGTAATAAAACTATAATCTAAATAAATTCATATCTCCATAAATACTTATCAGAATCGGATGATGTTTGGATCATTCCTACACCTCTCGACGAGAGGGTTCCAATAAAAATATCAGCTGCCAAAAATAAGCTGATCCACATGGTGTTTGGCCCTAGTTGCCAATTTAACAGAAGGAAGAGGATAAGCAGGAATTTTGTTCAATTCTTTAAGCAATATATTATGCTGATGTTTAAGCTTACTAAGCTCATGAAGAGAGATATTCACTCTAATTTTATTGATGTCATCCACTATGTTATACTCCATGGTATCAATAACTACCAATTTTTTAGATGAAGATGAAGGATTAGATGAGGATGGATTTGGTTGATGAGATTTGGGAGTATATTTTTTACTGACCACTATATCCTTGGTAGCAGAGGTTGAGGAATTTTTCTTTTGATTTGATTGTGTTGAATCTAGAGGGACCTTACTCATAGTGCTAATAGGTAGAGCTTCTTTCTCTTCTTCATTATCAGAAATAGGGAGGATAAAATCCCACATTCCATGTACTTCAACCAATTCTTCATCTTCAATCTCTTCATCAATTAATTTAGTTTATTCTTCCTCTTCTTCTAAATCATATTCGACATTGGATATTGTGTTTGGTGGCTGAGCATTATATGCATGATTCCTCGTGAAGGATCTAAAAGGTTTCTTAGAATAGGATTCAACTACCTATCTCTTAATCTCTACCATTTCATTTGGCATGGTTTTAAGGACTTTTTGCAGGCATTCAAGATCAAAAGGATCCTTAGGGTATTTCTTCTTTAATTCATCCATGAATGTAGCCTTTTCCATTTTTCTATCTTCCTAGGATGTCTTCCTTTCCAATGAAACTATTCCCTTTTCTATGGACAAGGCTTCTTTCATATTTTCTACCAAAGTAACCTTATTGGCTTTATGTAAAAAAAATTCTATATTATAAGGAAGAGAAGATATATACCACTTTATTTGGACATCAACACCAAGCATTGATGTGTCTGGGATTTTATTTAGCAATTTATTGAATATGGAATTGAAATCTTTGATATTTTCACCTGATTTAGCTTTCAAATTAGAAATATCATTGATAATGGATGTGATTGTATGGTCATCACCAAAGATGGCCAAAATTTTCTCGTCAAACATGTCCCAATTAGAAATAGATCCTAGTGGTAGTGAAAAATTCAATGAGCCTACTGATCCTTGGAGGGTGTAGGGAAATAATCTTACTACACAATCTTCCTCACTCATTCCATTAAGATTAATAGATAAAATATAATTATGGAGATGTTCTTTACCAAGAAATCTATCATCAGGATTAAATTTTGAAAACCATCTTTGAGGATACTTAGGCAGATCATGGAGGGGTGGTGCCATTTGCACAACTCGAGGAATCGCCCATGGTATGGCTAGTGGTGGCTGTTGTGGTGGTTGACCCACCATTATTGGAGTTTGAGGGGAAGTGGATATTGAGGGATTTTGTTTGGAAGAAGAGTCAGGTTGTGTACTTGAGGTGGATGAACTAGCACCAATACCTTGAGAAGAATGGATATTAAGAGGAATGAATGGAGGGAATGAAGGTGTTTGTGGAGGGGAATTTGATAAAACCTCACGAGTTGATTTCTGTGACTCAAATTTCTTAGTATTCTTTCTGGAAGAAGGAAGAGGAAACTTAAATGGAGGAAATCCAAGCTTTTTACTTTGAGAATGAGCTAGAATCAGAGTGGGATGCCAAATTGAAGTGATACTTCCTTCAGATGCTTTAGATGGCACATGTTTTTCTTTTCTAAAATAGAGATTTCCTCTAAATTCTATATTAATGTTTGGACCTTATGTGATTCAAGATTGTAATCTAAAGAATGTTCTTTAGGAATTGTACTAGGAGATTTCGAAGGTGACTACTCAACTTCTAATCTAGAAATAAGAGTTTTAGATGAGGATCTATAAGCTGGAGGTGATCTTGAGGGGGAGTGACTCTTGGAACAACTTATTAATTTAGATTGAGTTCTCTTTTCCATTCATAGTCTTGGCCCTCCTTCTAGCGCCAAAATTTTGAATCCTCGAAAACTGATGCAACAACATGGGGAAAAACCACCATGTCAAGGACTTGAATACCACCCTTATAAATTTGGATTAGTGGCTTCGACTGGATATAATGGGACCAGTTTCCAAATAAAAATGTTATAGGATGGATGGGGTGTTTTATTACCAAAACCTAAGTGATAGATGGGGTGGTTTTCAACTAAAATACATATATATTTAGCCTATCTATATATTACCTAATATTTTACTTATATTTGTGCGATCTACAATGATTATCTTTAGTACATGATAATGGATATTAATCAAATACTAACATAAATAAAAAGCCATTGAAATAATTATTTTTATTAAATAGTTAATCAAAATAATTGATAAACATATATCACATCAGATATTGTTTAAACACTTTCTCATCAATGTATTAAAAATAATAGTCAAAGCATGTTCAGAAATGAATGAGTAAAAAACTACATGAAAAAAAGATACATGTGACAAACAATATAAAGAAAAATGGCTATCAATTAATAAAAAAAATCAATACATAATCATAGAAGTACCTAATGCATATAAATCTACTCATGAAGAGAATAGCTCCAGTCCAATTTTTTTCATTAAGATGGTTTCCAAAAGTACAAAAGTGCAAGCTTCCAAAAGACTGCTTCACAAAACTTTAGGACTCTGATCCAAGGATTCCACTAAGATAACTTTAAAGTGCATAAGTGAAATCTTTTCAAGTCTTTCTTTATAAAATTCAGGACGCTTTCTTCAAAGACATGAAAGGGTTTATCTAATAAAAATAAAGTACTAAAATAGAAATTACATGAATATTCTAAGGAGGTTTAAACAACTCTTCTTAAAATAAGTGATAGAATGACCTAAAACATAAATTATTAAAATCAAGAGCTTCAAAATGTAAAGATGTCTATTCCTTCGTTCGTTATCTGAGCTTGTAGATATCCATTGTCCTCTTGACTTTGGGAGGCTAACTTGTCCTCATGGGCAGCTGCCCTCTATACATTGCATTTGAGAGAATAGGAAGCATATGTATGGATGAGTCAGCAAAGCATCGCAGCATTATCCATTAACTGTGCGGATTCACCAGATATCTCCAATATACTTCCTAGTCATGTTTGATTACCTGTTTAATTACCTCTTCTCTTGCTTTGAAAGTTTCTTGGCAGTTTTTTTCTAATGCTCTGATATCAAGGAAACTCCCAGGTGGGAATTCCTCTATCAAACTAGCATTGTACAAATTATCATTGATGGTCTCAATGACATTCTTTTCATCATCATTCGCTCTTGAAACCACTATTTTTGCCTTGTTTAGTTGAATATCCCAATTGGTAAAGAGGATATCTTTATGAGATCCCTCTATCTTGGGAAGGTCTGCATTCTTCCCTCTATAGTATCCTGTCATATGATGTACCTTGAAATATTTTCATCAATCTCATTGAATGTGATCCTCATATTGGATGCTTTGTTTTCATATTGGATTGATGACTGTAGCTTCTAACAAAATGTTTCTTGTTGCTTAGATAATAAATAATTGAGTTCTAATGCCTTTTTTATGAAATCCTCAATATTAGGATTATCTTTCAACTGATCTATAGAAAACTACAGTTGTTGTATTTGACCATCTTTGCCACTTGTTTCTGCTTGATACTCGAGCTTCAATTGCTCAAATCTTTATTGTAATTGTGCCATATGTACCTACATTTTATGGTCTACATTTTGTCTCTCTTCATCCAACTTCTACTCGAGTTATTGTATCCTTTCATATTTCTCCCTTACTAGTTGTTTGACTTCCACTGCCTTGTCAACAGTGGCAGATGCAGAAGCCCTACATACTATGTGTTACATAGTAAAATGTCACTGTCTCCTTGTCAGTTTCCCTACTGTGTCATAAAATCAAATCCATCATGCTCATCCTCTCTGAAATTGCCAAAAAACCCTCTTGACCTAAGTTTATTAGATCATCGCGACTGTTATTAAAATAACCGCGCTGACTTGCGGATGATAGTGTAACTGGTGTGCTGCCAGTGCGGAAGAACACGAGTTTTCCGTGCTGGTCGAATTTCATAAACAGCGCACCCTTCGCTTGTATTATATAGCGCTGACCAGACCTCTTCTGTAATTGAGATGCGATTCCAGCGCACCAGCCCAGTTTTGCACCCGCGCTAATCCTGTTTGGGTGAGTTTGTTCTAACAGCCAGCCTTCCAGATGACTCAAGAACTGGTTGTTAGCTTTGTAAAGGTCGCCATCCTTTCTAAGGAATGTCTATTCGCCTGGTCATCCACTTTTCTTGGGGGTAAGCTCATCCTTTCCCTATTCATGGAGCCTCCTTCTCCTATATAAGCCTCCACCATTGCCATGAGCAGCTAGTTTCGGAACATATAGACTTTGACATAGAGGAATTCATAGTGCATTAGTGCTGCTCTTTGTAGGCATTTGGTGTGTTGTGTGGAGGATTGCTTTAGAGCTTGAGGAAGGTCATGAGTTTGTTTCCTTTTGTGAGAGAGAGACCTCTTTGACTTGGGAGATCTACCTTGAAAGGTGAATGTTGATGAGACATGCTGGTTGGACCCTCTAGAGAAGGACTCAGCGTCATAACTTTGGTTGTACCTTACTCTATTTCTGATTAATAAATAGAGATGACTACTGTTATGGTTCCATTCTCATTTGTCTTATGAATGGTTAATGTGAATTAAATCCTTTCTGACTGATGTATAGTTGCTTTTACTAGATTTTACGCTTGTGTTTGTCTTCTCTTTGCTTGTGCAGGTGTCCGCCCATGAGGATAGTGGAGGATTGTGACTGGCTGGAGCGAAGGAGCGAGAGCGGCATCTCTTTTTCAAACATAGCACTGGAATCCAAGTAGGTGTTCATTACCCACTTGTTAATTGCAACTAGGAACTTGCATAGTAGCATTGATTGATTGTTGCTAGACCCCTTTTGGGCTAGTAGGGATCGCCTCTATCCGTAGAGGGGATTTACCTTTCCAACACTATGATAGATTGGTCAGATTATCTGAAGGATCCATGGGGGTATCCTTCCATACTACATCCATTGGTTTGTTATCAATAATTATTGTTGAGGATTGTTCTTTTCTCCTCCTTTTCCTCTATTGTTTTACTAAAACTTGATGCTTTGGATTGTAAAATACATCAAGAGGAGGAATTTCCTCCACTTTGACAACAATTTCTATTGAAGGGAAGTAGAAGATGATTTCAATCTCTTTTGTGGTGACATATTTTTTAGTATTCGTATTAGTGAGTCAGTGTTTTCCAATGTTTTGGGGTGTGTTGAATGGCATTTTTGTTTTAACACCTTTTTCCCCTTGTTCTCCTCTTAGTTGTTGATAAAACTATTGGCATGCCTCATCCAATTGATTCTTTAAGGGGGTTTCATCTGTATACACTTTAGTGGAAACATATTCCACTTCTTTCTCTGTTGAGGCCTTTTCAGATTCTTTCTTAGTGTCATTTTTAGGACTCTTCTTTGAGCTCTTCTCTGGGCTCTTATGTGAGTTATGCTCTGAGTCATGTTGTGAGTCTTGATCTAAACGCTGGGCCAATTTATGCTCTGAGGTTTGTTGAGAACCTTGTTCTCATTTATTCTATGAATCATGCTTAGAACTACGTTCTGAGCCCTTTTCTGAGCTTTGGCTTGAGCTCTGTTCCTTTTTAGAATTTGGCTGAGGGATTCCTAACATATCTAAAGGGACCTTTTGTAACCTTTTCCTCTTGTACTAATGGAAATGGGCTAAATCTTGTGGGTCCAATATTAGACTAGCCAAATGTTGCACTTGTGAAAATAGCATGGCTAACTCAAACAAGTCATCAAAATCATCCTCCTTGTGGCTGAATTGTCTTATTTTCATTGAATAATTGAAGTTTTGTGTGACCTTATTAGGGTCAAACTGTTTTCCACGAATGGTGGCAAGATTTAAACATGTAACGTGATATATTTCAAGAGTAGCATTCTTGAAATCATGTAATGTATAAACATTTTATTGGAGGGGAAAGGAAGGGAAAAGGTACTTTTTATATTCTTTTAGGGTCTTGGTTATCCCATCCCCCACATTTTGGTAAGAAATTTCTCTAGAAAGTAGTTTGGATGGCACATACTATGGGATAACATTGGTAGGTTTTATGCTTCCAAAGACTCGTACATAAGTAAACAATTCTTCCCCAAATCTCCTACCTACTGGCAAAATATCAATCTATAACCTTGGGGCCTTCTTGTCAAAAACAACTTGGTGGATGGGTAACATAATTCCTTGGTTGATTTTGTAGAAATGGGTTTGGATATTGGATTCCCACATGATTTTTTGATATATGTGAATGGGGGTAGGATCTTGAATAGTCCATTTCCACCCCATATTTGGGAAAATAAAAGTGAAAGGGACTACATCCATAATGTAGGCACTCATAAAAAAAGGTGGGACTATTGTAGAGGTGACAAATCATTTTTGTCTATATTCCCTAATTTGTAAGGTAAGGTTGTTAGACAAGATAGTGCCCCAATCCATTATAAAAGTGTTTATTGCTACATCTATTAGGGGAACCCACTCAACAAAGAATTTGGTGGTATCATCATACCTAAACAATCTACAAATTGTAGCCATGATATAAGAGTAGGGAGAAGCGAGAGGTGCTATAGGATACATAGCCAATTTCTCTTGTTTGTGCTTGTTTCAATTGGAACTCCATTGCCTAATTGGGTCTAATGGTTCCTCATTCTCTTTAGTGAAATGCTAGAGGAAGGCTTTATCATATACCTTTGGTGGGTCTCGTATCTGATATATTCTCTTCAGGTCTTCTACTGTGAAGGAACTAATAACTATTTTCCTTCAAGCATGGAATGCCCTGTCAGCAACGTTAACATTACCTATTATCTATATTACCATATCGGTGTATGGTAAAATCTTAGTTCTAGCAGCAATTTTGTTCCGGAAGGAACTTACAGGTTCAAAGTGGGAGGCTCCAGAAGAGGTAGTGGCATATGTTCTTGCTTCACTCTGAATTCACCTTGGACCCTCTCTCTCCAGCAATTTGTACATGGTTTCCCATGAAGAAGTACCGTTGTTGATAGTGCATCTTGTATCTAAGAATAATGGAGGTATTTTTGTTACATCATATAGAAGATTGTGTGGTTTCGTTGGATTTCTTTCCTTTTTTAGACTTAGTCATCTTTCCACATAATTATCTCTCGGGCAAAACCTGCAAATTTAGAATACAGAGAAATGAAGAGAAATAGGAATTAAACGCAGAAGCATTCAATCACATAAAGCTTTGAAATGACAGAAAGGGAGGTTTAATATGAACCAATCCAAAAAGGCCATCAAATGTTCATGGACTTTGAAATCACAAATACGGTTAGAATCCTTTAATAACCGAAATCATGGCTTCACATGGTTATTTATTATTTATTAATATATTGCATCACAAAACCTCTTCAAACAGTAAATGAAACTATCTTCAAGTACCCTGCTGATATGCGATAGCGATATCACTGTATCGGTTTATTAAGTATGAGAGATGTGTGATTATGATAATCACATTATCACAATCGGTGGTTTCAGGAGTAGCATAGAATGGATATGGTTGATAGCTTTGAACGATTGTGATTGTGAGAAGTGACATGGCACTGTAGAGGGTCCATAGGTTTATTATTAAGCATGGATTTAATTTTTCAGCTTCAGCTTTATGACTTTCCTTAGGTGCTTGCTTTAAAGAATAGCTTTATCGCAATCAGGGGAATTGGGAATGACACAAGTGGGGAGTATGTTCATACCCTTGCGATTTATTTGGCCACAATATTTTAAAAGAGTGCATTTTATTGTTTTATTGGGTTCGGTGGCTTATGCATTTCACAATCAAGATGTTCCTCGGTCTTATCATATATCGTCTTTGTTATAAGATTGTGATGCAAGGAATTTATGTCAAAAAAGGAATATCATTAATACTTAAGCTTTTGAAAGGAATAGATATGTGTTGGTTCTCGAGGGCTATCCTTTATCATAATCACAAGTTTCAAAAGGGTAAATAAAACTTTGTTTCTTTGAAACTTTGCGACATGTGATATTGTTAGGTTTTCTTGTAAGGTAAGCCTTATTCAAGTCATTCAAGCCTTAATGGGAGTTTATTTATTAATAAACCAATTTTATTCTTAAGAAAATCCCTAAATTAAACTATATTTCTATGTTTTAAATTTTTTTAAGGGGACCTATTTATTTGTACTCTAATTTCCTAAGTCACTTATGTAAAATAAATGGGGGGTTGTTGCACAACACAACACCCTCTTAGCACCAGAGGGTAAGCTCACCTGATTCTGCTTCCCATATACATAATGTTCATATAAATTGAATTCCAGAGAGAAATTAGAAATACCTTCTACCGTACCATTACCATGAAGCATTCAAAGGCCCTTCTATCCAATATGTCCAAGCCTTTGATGCCATAACATGGTCTTTTCTCTAGAGACCACTAGATTTTCTTCTCCGCATTGAGGAACCATAGAACTATTAAACTCATTAATAATAGTACTACCTAAAACCTTGTAAAGAGTTTCAATCCAAACTCCTTGCATCAGTACTAGTTCTCCCCGAACCATCTTGTAGGTATCTTTCTCTAACACTGTTTTTACACCTGCATCATCCATCTTGCTTATAGAATTCAGATTTCTGGCCAATGCAGGAATATGTAGAACACCCGAAAGTGTTCTAATATGACATAGGGAAAACCTGTGATACCCACAATATGCATATAAAATGCATAATCTAATTTGCCCCAGGAATTTCAATGACCTGCCTAGTCAAACCTTCATATATTAAGGTTTAAGGCTCCTTAATTGGTCTCATGCAGAATGAGTTAATAACTAACCCCAGTTTGATCCTTAGTTAATCCTATTTCGTAGAACCTTATAACTCATCCTTTCATCCTTTATAATAATTGTGGTTTAATTCTATAACTGTGCATATTAACCAAACCTTGCTCTAGATGGCAGCTCATCCTTTATCGCAATCGCAGAGTTCAAAGGACTCAATAGAGTGTGCACTCAAGATTCCATATTTGTGATATGCGATTTCCCTTTCCACCTTTGATTTCATCCATCAAATCAACAAATGTCACAATATCCCATCACACCAACATGTGACTTCATCACCTCTCGCATGCGATATGCAATAACACAACCAAACTTCAAATGAAATAAAATCGTGCCTATAATCTTCTCGGGTCCACTCTACCCAATCCTTATCGCTCAATCTCCACCGTCGATCTCACCTTTAATTCGATGGTTGATGTCTTCCCCAATCAACAAAGTTTCTCGGTGATCCTGCGTTATAGATCAAAACCCATTTAGTCCGACGACCCACAATGATATCGCACAGACCACTTGCACGAAATTTAACCACGTTACGGAGCCGATAAGGATTATACAATCTTAATCTATAAATGTTCGGGTCCGCCTTTGAAGTCAAAGTTCGATCTACTTATGGCCCAATATCTGTTGGATGACGGAGGCCATCAAATCCTATAGTCTACGGCCCTTCGACAAGCACGTGGGTTATCAACCAACTTAACCCCACAGTTGACTGTGATGTAAGTGCTGACTGTGGGATCAACAACTAGGATTTACTATAGGACTTCAACCACGATCAAGGGAATTTGTTCTCTCCTACCATGCATAGTTGCTGATCACCATCGATTCACCAAATCTGTCAATCGAACGATCCAAATTGATTCCCGCCTTTCACCTTTCGCAAGTGCTTGGATTTAATCTCTACCACTAATTTCTTTTACTTATGTGGCACAACTTAATCTTGGTTTTCCATCGACTTCAACCTCATTCGTTGATCTTTAGATCCAATGACTCCTGTGCATTGTTACCTCATTTCTTCATCCTTCTTTTTATTTTGTTTTCATGTCACTCCTTCAATGTTTTTATGTGGTTTTGGCTTTCTTCAGGGTTCTGGTCTTTTGTTGTTCTACCACATAATTCTCTCCTGAGCTTGACTTTGCTCAGGCCTTTATCCTTCCTTCACCTTCACTATAACACTAAAGGCTTCCTCCTCTACTGTCGATGTGTGCAAAGCCATAACACCTCTCTATATTTTTCCTCTGATTCTAGACATGCAACTTCTGTTACATAGAACTTACTTCTAGTTCACACACAGATTACAATTAGATTACTCCATACACACACATAAACTCATAATTGAGTTGTTTGTAGTAATAAACATGTATTTACATAGTTTCTTCTCTTAGGCCTAATTTCCAATATCAGTGGCCTCTATTTCACAATCTGCACGTAGGCTTACAATCAAACCTCTAACTACTAAATTGACTTTACTAACTAGCTTACCCCTGACTATGCATTTTAGGCTTACATTTATACAAAAGAGGTCTATAACCAATTTCTGGTCCATATCCTCAATAATTTCAACTAAAACCTAAGAATCTTCTCAATCCTATAAATCATGAACTAATTCCTAATTCAAGATCTACAATTAATTTCCAAAGCTATCAATTTCTATGAACTATCAACTATCATGATTCTCTCATGTTCCCCTTCCTTTGAGAACATTTACAATATACCTCACAATACTTAATTAATTCCTAATTTCATTAAAATCACTTAAAACCTACTTACGAAACCAACTTCCTTAAAACATAAGACCCCCCTATGTCTACTAAAATACAATGATTCTTCTGAGCTTAATGCTCCCGCATCAGACTCCCAAAGTAGAAAACATTCATGATCTCCTGATCATGTGCTTTCATATGTTGATAAAAAAAAGCCTCTAGGGTCCGAAAATTTAGTTTGTAACTGCCTAAATGCCTTGCACCTTTACTGTTGTTGTAGGTATGCTATCTTATATTTCATCTTCCTCTCCTTGTCAATCAAGTTCAAGTTCTAACTGATCATACTTCCTGCTGTCATTTTCCTCAACTTAGATTGTTTCATCATCAAATACCATAGTTCTTCAATCTCCATTTCCAACACATCCTTGGGCTGTTCCATACTCTGCCTCTTCTTGTTACCTCTTTCTCTTTGTTTCAAGTTGTTGTTGTTGTCTACTAACTCTTCAAACCATTGTTCTCCTCTTTGAAGTTGTCAAATTCTATCACTTACTCTTTTTCTTACGCTTACTTTTTATTCGCTTATTTTTACTTGTTCTGCCTCCCTTTCATCCTTACCCTGTTTCATGATTATCTCTTTCTGTATTGAATCTTGATTGTCTAGCATTCTTTCAACAATTGAACATCTCTGTTCCATGGATTAAATAATCCCACAAAATCTTCCTCTTTCATTTTTATTTGGCTACTCATCTGTGCCAAATTTTCTCCAACATTTGCAACTAAACCTGCACTTACCAAACAATTATTAAAATAAAAATCATAAGGCTTTTGTGCCTTTTCTTACTTTGGCAACACATCAGTATGCTGCTTTGATTCTTCCTCCTCTATCAGCACATCCGTATGCTGATTTTAATTCTCAACAGAATTCACAAGACTGTTAGCTAGTCTCTCCTCCACACCATCTATTTCAATGATGTCTTCCTATCCTTGTCCATTGTAGTGAACTTATTTATTCTCATTCAGTTCTGATTTTACAACCTGAACACTTACATTTTGGTTTTCTAGCCTTTTCTCCAAAAGACTTAAATCATGCCATAAATTTTCCATCTCACTTGGAATTTCTCCTAAAAGCTCTGTACAATCCTCATTATCTTCTTCTCTATCTAAAGTATAACTTCTTGTTGACACTACTTCTTCATTATTGATTAGAATAAAATTCTCATCCTCCATCTCTGTGATAGTTTTAGATGTCTGCCCATCACTCTCCCTTTGGCCATTTAAGAAAATCAATTCCTCTTTGTTCTCATCAATAGAAAATTCTTTATCATAAGAAATAATTGTCTCATCTCTACTGAAGATATCTCCTCCAGTAAGGAAGGAATTTATGAACTCCTTCGGCTGTGATAACTCAACTTGATCTTCATTTGAAAGACAATCATCATCATACTTTACTTGGCAAATTTCAGCTTCATTCAAGACAGTTCCATAAAATGGTTTGTCTTCTGTAATACTTGCATTCACAGACAACTTGTCAATTGTAAAACCACAAGACCTCGAGATCTCATTTGATGATTCAATCATCAAGTCTTCCTGCTTTTCCAAGTTCTTTACATGATTCATAAATATTTCAATTGTCTTCTCTTCAATCTCATAAAGTCCTTCACTTGATTGCTTGATATCATTCTCTACTTCTTCTTGCTTTTGGCCATCCTTATGAGTCCAACTTCCTCTACTTTCAATCCTTGCAATATGCTAAAAGGTAAACCCTTTTCCCAATTGTGTACAGGTATTTATATGAGACCTATCTATCTCATCTTCTTTCATAACATAATTTAGATTTTCCCTGTATTCTTCTTCCTTTATGTCAATACCATCAAATTGTACTTCTTCACATGTTTCACCTGCAAACATACACAAATTGTTAGATTTAAAATCATGTGACCTTTTGGTCTTACTTGAAGTTTCAATCTTCAAGTCTTCATCTTCTCCCAAAACTTCACCATGCTCTATTTCACAAATGGACACTTCCATTTCCAACTCAGCTTCTCTCAGTTCTTCCACCAGCCACTTCACTTTCTTCTACTGTGGCCTTCTCTGTAGCTTATGCCATTTTAGTGGATTTTTCTTCAAGACCCAACCTAGTCTCTGGCTTTCCTCAAGTATCCTCCTTAATGCATTGAGTTGTTCTTTCATCTCTGCAATTTCCTTGTCAAGCTCCTCTTGACTCATTCTCTTTCCATTTTCCTTGGCATCCTCCTTCTTCACTTTTCTTATGTTGTGGTCTTCTTCAGAACCTCCACTATGACTATCAGTAGTCATTTTCTCCTCCATCTCTATGAGTTCCTCACTCGCTCACTATGAGCTTCATTAAAGCCTTTGCAACAACAAGTCCTCCCTGTTGCCACTCACCTCACCAAGATTTCCTTTGTACTTGGTTTTTTGGCAAGCCCTTGGTTCTCTATCTCTGGAACCTCTTTTGAGCACTTCCCTCTGCTCCTTCTAGGCTTCAACTCATTTGCATCTTCTAAGAACATAACTATCCTATTGTATTTCAATCACAATGAAATACTTGGTTTTGACCACCTCTTCTTTCACTTAGAAAGTATTCTCAACTTCCTTCATTACTTAGCAATTCCACCGACATCCTCTATGGAATTGCCTTTGTGAGCCGCAACAATACCTCTATAGTAACAAGTCTCCTTCTTGCTACATATGCTTCACTAACATTCCCTCCTTTGAGCTCAGTCTTTTAGCATTTCTCTAGTTCTTTCCTTTGGAACCAATTGAGCACTCCTCGTGTTGGCATTATGTTTCTAGTATGGTTATATGTTACAGATGTTGTACTTGATGGAAACACCCGTGGCATGGCTCTCAATATGATGAGAATTAAGAAGTACGCAGGAGAAAAGTTCACGAAATTTTATGCAGAGAAAAGTTTATTTCATGTGGGAAAACTTACCTTTGGTCCATGGTAGTTAGTCCTTGGCATTTGAAACTATGGTTTTTGGACCATGGCATCTCGATAGAAGTGTTGATCCCTAGTATTGAGTTGATGGTATTGGTTTGTTATGGTTTTAGCCCGTGGTATTGGTCCATGATTTGAGGAAGAGCTTGCCTATATAAAGCAAAGGAGATCATTTGGCTTGTGTATGCTTTTGGGTTGAATATCTTAAGATCTGAAATATTGGGTTATTGCTTCAAAAGGTCGATCTATATGAAAGTGAAGTGAAAGCGAATCTGTGAAGGGTGATCTCTCGAGCACTGCAGCTGCGGAAGTGCGGAGGCGCCGCAGGAGATGCCGCAGGAGACGCAGCAGGAGGCGCCGCAGGAGACGCCGCAGTAGGTGCTGCAGGAGATGCCAAAGGAGGCACCGCAGGAGATGCCGCAGGAGGCGTCGCAGGAGACGCCGCAGGAGGCGCCGCAGGAGACGCCGCAGGAGGCGCCACAGGAAACGCCACAGAAGGTGTTCTGGGTTTAGTTTTTGTTATTGTGGATCTGGTTATCTGGGTGACTTACTGGTACTTGATGATCATTTGATATTTATGGATCCAGTTTGAAAATTTATGAAAAGTGGTCCTTGAAAGAAAAGAAGTAGGGGGTTGTAGCTCCCTTCCAGGAGAGACTTGAAAACGAGAGAGAGTTGTAGCTCTCTGCAGGTTGCAGCCTGCGTACTGGTAAAGGACTACACCAGTACAAGACCATTGTAAAAGGAGTTTCTAATTTGAAAGAAGATAGAGACATATTGCAGCAGGTGGTTTTCACCCACATTGGGTTTCCACCTTATATCTGGTGTTCTTTGATGTGACTGTCTGTTTTTCTTGTTCATGCTCATTATTTTATGGTACTGATATGCAAAAATAATTCAAAGTATAAATAAGGAAGAATTGTTAAAAGAACTAGATAATACTGATTCACCCCCCCTCTCAGTATTATTTTCAACAATTGGTATCAGAGCAGGTCCTTCTAAAGAAGCTTGATCGCTTGAAGGAAGATCTTTCATCATGAGCAACTACGAGAGGGAAGCATCTATCAGGCCACCGGTTTTTGATGGGACAAACTTCAAGTATTGGAAGGTAAGAGTTACTGCCTATCTTCAATCTCTTGGTACAGAATTTTGGAACATCGTAGAGACAGGCTATGCTTTTCCTTCAACTACTCCTACAGATGCAGACGAGAAGAAGAAGTATGAAACAAATGCAAAAGCAGTCAGTACCCTATTAGGATGTATATCCCAATCGGAATTCATGAAGATAATGCACTATAAATCCGCAAAAGAGATATGGGACAAAATTGTCACGAGCTATGAAGGAGATGAACAGGTAAAGCGTGCCAAACTTCAAACTCTCAGGATTCAGTATGAGACTCTCAAGATGTATAATGATGAAAGTGTGGCTAACTAGTTTCTTCGAGTAGATGAAGTTGTTAATTGTATGAAAAATTTGGGTGAAGAAATAAAAGAGGCTATTGTGGTTGAAAAGGT
>APFE031712571.1:0-28207 GCA_000404065.3 Pinus taeda
GCTTCAGAGCCCTAGAAAAATAAAAATTTCTATGTTGATTTTAGATTAAGCGTTGATTTTAGAGGTTGTTCTTTTAGGACAAAGGTGATGGAGATGAAACTTGATGATATGTAGACTCGACTCCAATTCTCTAAAAAATGCACTTAAGATGATTCGATAAATTTTATTTTCGATGAAAGTCCTTATTAAGAGAGTTGAGAGAATGCAATCTTTTCAATAAACACAACTTCTCAAAAGACAATCAAAGAAACAATTTTCTTTTCTCTTTTAAAACACACAAAACAAGACCACTCTTTACTTAATGAAAAAATTCTTTTCTTTTTTAAAGATATCAAATGCTACTCTAAAACAAATATCGCAAAGGAGATCGTTGATATTTTCCTATCTAGCGAAAAGCATATAAAACTAATCTAATCAAAGCAAATCCAAGATCTATGCAATTTATGAAAAATCACTCAAAAAGCAAAACAAAGGAAATGAATCTAACTTTTCTAAACAACTTAATCTAAGATGTAAAAGCTTACTAGGATGATTCTTGGGGTGTTTTACTTGGAAATGATCGATCCAAGGACTAGTTTATGCAGAATCATGAACTAATCAAAACAAAACTCAATCTCTTTTTGTTCTTTTATAAATGAAATTCACAACTTTAAATGAACAAGCTTATTGAAATTTTGCAAAGAGACAACACAAAGGTAGGTTGCTCACGAGGGAAGATTTCGCGACTGGCCCGACTCCTAAGAAGACAGCAAAACAGAGAGATCTAAGGCTTTGTGACTTCTAAACCCAAAGTCACTACAGGACCAATTATAAAAACCAAACCCTAAGGCGAAAATCTCAAGGAATCTCACTAAAACTATCGACGCTAATGGAAAAAGTATAGGTGAAGATTTCTGACAGTCAACAGTGGTTCTGGGCAGAAAAAACTAAGAAAAACAAATTCAAAAGGGAGAAACTGATAAAAAAAGGGAAATTTTCTAAATTTTACCAGGGTACGCAGGAAACCTGTTTAACCAGGTGCGTGACCGCTCTGTGTGCACAGATACAGTGCGTACAAGTACGCACTGTGTCTAACTCAGAGGGTGTGTACTACTGTAAAACAAAGAAAAACTAAGATCTAAACTGACCCTAAGCTAAGCCACCCAAAAACAGAGTTAAACAACCAAAAAGCAAAAGAAATCAGACTCTTTTCAGGTCAAAGCAATGATTAAAGGAAAAATCAAAACCAACAATGGAGTCCCCAGCGGAGTCGCCAATTTGTCACACGGAATGGGTTATACTTGCAGACAAATCTAACCTTCCTAGGAGTCTAAGACTCTCTAATGACAAACAAACCAAACAAGAGCTATCCTTCTCTAGATATACATCATTCTACGAGAATTCAAATGTTTTCGATCTTACCTTAGGTCCCACGCTTGTTGTAGCAGTCCAGCCTTGCTGATCCAGATGAGCTCCTCCTCCACTTTCAGACCTGCATACACTGACAAAGCAAACGATTACATAGCATCTGAATATTCATCATAAAATAAAGCATATCTATCATATTGACCAAGGAATACATGAAATAATTCATTAACAAATCATTGAGAAGAATGGACTTATTTGTATTAAATAATCAAAAGAACCATTACAACCTGAGCCTTGGTGTTGTGCAAGCTCCTTCCAGGGTCCGGCAAGAGATTTCCTCTACTTTGACAAGCTCACCCACTCCCACTATGGCAACAAGGAAGGATAGTGATCTCTCCTCACAAGTCAACAAATGGAAGTCCTAATTCCAGCAGCATTTACCCTATAGAATGTTCAGCTTTCAACCTCCCCTCCTTTGGCCCAATGCCTGTATTTATAGTATTCTAGAAGAGGTTATTCAGTTCCAACATCAATGGGATACTCCCTCTTTTGGATGGGGTAGCTCCTCTCTTGATGGGATAAGCTCCTCTATCATAGGGGTGGATGAACCATCTGGAGGCGCTCAATACACGTCGAAAACTCTTCTAGAAGGCTCTAGAAGTGACCACAAGTAACTTTTTAAAGATGAAACTTGCGCCTTTTGACCTTTACAGGGGTACGCACCCAAGCTTTAGCATACAGAGCATATAAATACGCAGGTACAGTGTATTTGGGGTGCGTACACGCAGGCAAGGTAGAGAGAACCTGCGTACCCAGAGATAAACATGTTTTCAAGTGACTTTCTCTCTTTTGAAGTTTTGACATGAAGAGCAGAGGTATGGGGCTTGACAAAGAGGACAATATGGCTATTGATGGGGCCATATAACTGCAGATAGTCAAGGTGAAAAAATTCAGTGTAACAACTTCAACTATGGTTCTATTTTGACCGCTTTCGCTTTGGAGAGAATCCCACTGATGCAGCCATAGAACATCTCACTTAGCCTACCTCCATCGACTGAACCACGGATGCAGAGATGGTTGACCTCATGTCTCAGCATGCTGGCCAACCTCAGATTTCTTTTTTTGATACTTTCTTCGAGTGGTTCGATCATCAGGAGATGGTCCATGTCAAGTTTACATATGCTGGCATGGATTTCTGAGGTGACCCGGATTTGGTGCTACTGGTCGGCGAGTAGTGGGGTGCTATGGGTAAGTCCTCTGACCATATCTTTGTTCATTGTTCTTTATAATGTTCTTACATTTTCTTGACCAAGACTAATCAAAACTCATGTGCTCATGCAAATATTGGACTAGTTCGACCGGTAGTACGCTGCAGAGACCCAACGGCCGCTCCTGCAGGAGAGGCTATGGGGAGAGCCATCCTTCACGACCTTGACGTGGTCGAGACTCTTTTAGCACTACAGGACTAGATCGAGGGTCTTACCCTTGGTATCCCGGATGTGAGGACCGACGAGCTTCCTCTGCGGTTGCAGCGACATATGACTGGAGTGTCGAGTCGATGGACTAGGCTTTTACGCATGATTGCACATGCGATGACTTGTTATCACTAGCATCATTAGACTAGGGTGCCCCCTATCATATTGAGTTTTTGGTCATTTGACCGATTTTGTCTTGGTTACAGAACATTATGTATAAACTATAAAAAGTTATGTATATATTTTTTATTTTCGGAGATTTATTTTGGTTAAGTTACATTATCATGCTGCATATATTGATGTGATGCTTCTTTTTATAGATGTCGCAAATGTCTATCTAACACATTATTTGCCAATGAGTCTGTCAATGTGTTTAAACTTCTAGAAATATGTTGATACTGAATGAAATAGAACTATCTTTCAAAAATTATGACTCTTAGGAACATGCGATAGATAGTTGGATTCCGTACAGAATAGATGCCGGTGAGTTGTAGAATGACGAGTTGTGAGTCTAGCTTGATGACAAGTTGGCATATGCCAGGTATGATGGCATCAAAGAGGAGTTCTATCAATGCTCTGTATTCAGTGATATTGTTCGTTGCCCGACCAATACATACCCCTCTGAAACTTACTAACTTGTCATTGGGATCGAAAATGGCCCATGCCGCAGAAGACAGGTTCCGCAAACTACGACTCACTCCATCGGCATATCCAACGAATGATTCCAATAGGTTTGACATCTACAACGAATGCAAAAAGTGGATTACCTAACCAAAATAATTGCTCTTAGCGAAAACAAAAATGTAACAAAAGCATGAGGATTACTACACAGAATTAAGCATAGTAACGCTTGAGGTACAACCCATTGCGAGGATGCGCCAGTGGAATCCCATCATAGTCCATCAACTCGTAGGATCCTTTTACTAATACACGTTTAACAATATAAGGACCCATCCATAATGATTTGAATTTCCCTGCTCCCAACTTGTCGGATTCCTGGTCGTACAGTAAGACCAGGTCACCTTTTGAGAAGACGCGAGGTTTGACATTTTTGTTGAACTGCGCTTTGACTTGTTTCTTATGAGCTTCGTTAGCCAAAGCTGCATCACGACGGGTTTCATCCAATTGGATTAGTTCCAAGAAACGAGCCTCTTCTTTTGAGGTTCCAGGGAGAAGGTCGACTACGAGTTTGAGGGACGAGATTTCACATTGAACAGGTAAGATTGCATCCAGACCGTACACAAGTTGAGTACAGGATCAGGTGCCAGTCCCATTTATGGACTCCGATCATTCTTTGCAGCATGCGCTTTAGGACCTTGTTGATCGCGTCAACCTGTCCGTTAGCTTGCGGATAGTACGTAGTAGAGCTGTCGTGGGACAGTCCTAATTTTGAAGCCAACTCAACCATCATGTGATTGCGAAAATGCAATCCATGATAGGGTTAAAGGACACCATTGAGAGCACAACTAAATACGTAGTCAAGAAAATATCTATGAGCTTATCCATCTACGAAGACACTGAGTTGCTTATAGAAAAGGAGGTTAAAATGAAATGGAAGGACATCAACGACATCTTTTTAGGCACCTTTGAGGAGAATCTGGAGGACCGTAGAGTCAATGTCAACATACACAAGTTCACTTGTACCGAGTTCCATGCAGGTATCCCACATTTCCATGCGTAGACATGATCCAATGGATTATCTCTCATACTGATCCAGAGACAATGGTGTTGAGCAATGTCAGTGGAACAAAACTTTCTACCTTCAGAGTACATTAATTTCAAGAGATGTATCACTTGCTACAGCTAGTGGTAACAATGGATGCACCCTTCACCAGGCCCAATAAAAAATGCAAACTCAAGAGACATCTTGAAGATCTAGGTGAAATATCCATATAATGTCAGGAAAACACCCAACCAAGTTTACAAGCCAAGGATAGTACTAAAGGCCTATCAGATCTTGGTCATCTTTGCATGCCGCTTATACAGCCAAGAGAGTATAGAAACCTTCCCATAGAGTTGGGTGATTGTGTTGGATCAACTAGAAAATGAAGGAAGACCTTTCAATTGGTTTGACATGTTGGCTCTCCAGCTGAAGGGACAAGTAACAGATGCCTTACATTTGCCCAAAGGTCAGCAAGAAACGATATTCATGTTTTCTTACACACTTGATGCAATATGTGTCCGTCAGCAGTTCCCCCACTTGGGTTAGGCATAAACACCTTCAGAAACCTTTGTGCACACCTTTTGTAGGGTGTTCTCTGAATGAAGCTTCTGTGGAGTTATAATACAACTATTAGACCACTTTCTCACCCTAGCGTATAGGATGATCTTTGAGTAGGACCCGCCTTGCATGTAGTAGGAAGCGATGGAGGCATTGATTGACATAACAGATTGGTATGCATCACCCCTTGGCACCTTCATCCGAGAGTACAATGCGGAGAAGGTTCCACATGTTTTACCGAAGTTATCCATGGATAAGTTGGTCATGCAAGAGGTTGCATACAACATCTCAACAGGGTTATCAACAAGACTACATAGGAAGAAGAAGGCACCTTGGCCCACTCTTCCTTTGTAGATCAGGTTGTATGAGATCCAAAATCTCAAGCATGCTAAGGATGATACAGAGGAATTCAATAAATTCATCTTCGACACCAAAATTTTCAATCCATATGACCCACATAGCATAGGATAGGACCATTGTGTGAGAGTGTATCATCCTTGGATCCACAACATGTGTCATTAGCCTAAGGAAGACCAATGGAGATACTGTTATAACTTCTCAAGGTTCAATGAAACGATCAACATGTTTGTAGAGTGGTTAACAATGTAGAAGAAAACAACAACATGAACTGTAGCAGAGGGAAGCAGACCTGCGCTTGACAAAGGAAAGAGGAAGGTTTCCGATAGAGCAGAGGTGGAGCAAAGATAAAAGTTCAAAGTAGATCCACTTTTGTTAAGAGAATATTTGGAGATTAAGGTGAAGAGGCGACAATGTGACAGAAGGATTACATAAAGACAGAGGAAGAAGAAGAGGCTAGAGGAGGTAGAAAAGGAGTTGTAGGAGTTGAAGCAATAGTTAAGGGAAGAACATGAGCTGTGAAGAAGAGAGAAGGAAGTGGAGCAGGAATAGGAACAATAGGAGGTGAAACATTCAAACATTGATGAAACTGCACCCATAGAGGTTATTGATTCATTTGAATAGCTAGATCAGGACATTGACCCCATGCCTAAGAACTGAGAGGTCACCACACTAGCTTCACTAGAATTGAAAGTAGAGCAAATCCCAAGTGATCAATGAGACACCGAAATCCTTGAGGATAATCCAAAAGTGGATGTGCACAACATATCCTTCGACGAGTGACAACATAGATTTGTGTAGTCATGTAGAGTTCCCACTCCCAATGTCCATGTATCTCCTGCACAATTTGAAGAACGAGTGATTGTGTCTGATGTGTGCAAACATCTAGTTGTATTGGCCAATGCTACCAAGGCATATGCCAAAGTCACTAGCTCAAGTGTTAGATTCTTGATAGCTGAGAATGAGCGCATGGATAAGGAGCTACAAGCAGCCAAGCAGGGATAAGAGAAAGCTACAAAATCCACCAGAACATAATTGAACAAAGTAATACTTGATGAAGTATTATCTCTCGATATAGTTATGCGGAAGTTGTACTTTAGGTTCATCACCATGCATAAGTGAGTTGTCCATCTGAACAGTTGGAAGTAGCATTTTGCTAGGAGAGAATGCATCTTGACAGACATACACACTATTATCGATCACATGCAGATATGGACAATGAGGTACAAGGGAGTACCATTTCACTTGCTGAAGATGATGAAGCCAAAGGTAGTGGAGTTGAAGGCACGCATCCAGAGTGAAATCCGGAAGTACAAGGAATTCCAGCAGCTCATCAGTAGCTTCAGGCTTCACATGCATGAGTGTCCAGGTACATGGATGTCATTGTGCACACGCATTCGATCCCATCCATTGGCACACTCACTAAGGGGAAAGAAAAGAACCAAGTCCAACTGGATCTAGACATGTACATTGATCAGTTGATGGGCATAGCCTGCAACACATACTTATAGATGAGAATAGACGTTATGCACATGTATGTTGTTGGTCTGGTTTCACTTAGGACCATGATGTGCATGTTATCTAACGAGTTGGATAGAGGTGCCAAATCAGTGTACCTGGATGCAATGGAGGCAAGGGTTCGTTTTCATAAGGATGTCACCACATAGTACATGGACACGATAATAGACTACCAAGCTTGGCATCAGTTTGCCACCATCAATCATCAAGAGGATGTTAAAGAGGTAGTTTTCCCACAATTGTCTGAGTCCTAGTGATGTCTTGTATGACTTAAATCAAGCCCATTTTATCTCATAGGGGTACATGTGTAAAATATATTGTAGGCATGTTGTAAAGTGAAAGACCAAGTGTCAATAGTAGAATGTAACAGTCATGTGTAAGTTAGGAGTCATGTGGGTAGTTGAAGAGTCACAAAGGGGAATGTCAAGGGTCACCCCACCATTTTATATTTATAGAACCTCATAATTCATTATACAGGGCTTTTGGGAGCTAAGCTTTCAATCAATATAACTTGGAGAAAGCTTGGAGTGTATTGTAATGATCCTTGGCTTCTCCATAATGCAAGGCTAGTACATCTCTTTGGAGGGGCAAGTAGCAGTGACTGTAATGTTCCATTATCAGGGCTAAAGGTTGTCATAGTCGTACGTATGATTGGATCATTCACTCTTTTAATATAATAAAGCCAACATGTTTCATGCATATATTGTTATTGTAGTTTGGCTATCCTAATTACTCTAATGATGTATGTAGCTATCTTTTACACATGTATGTATGGACTATTCCATATGCGTTTGTATGAACCTTATCAAAGTGTGTTGTTGGTATAACCCATCACATTGGATCACTGAATATATTGCTTTCCATCTCGTGATGTCTTTCAGCTTATGTGTTCCCTTTCTATGTGTTAGAGCCGTTCATGCACCTTCCTTACTAGAAGTTCACACCCTTACTTCCAACAAGGACATCTTACTTACCTCTACAAGCAACCACAGTCAAGGCGATACCATACTACCCACTGCTAGGACTTCTACTCCAAACGGTCCAAGGTCTAGTTGGTACGTCTTACCTGGGAGATCCCCTGACATGTTGGTGGGTCTAGCACAGTCAACACTACTCTAGCCTACTCTAACCTAGCTGAGCCTAATGTAGCCTACTCTAGCCTAGCCTACTCTTACCTAGCCTAACCTAGCCTAGCTTACTTTAGCCTTGCCTACTCTAGCCTAGCCTAGCTTAGACTACTCTAACCTAGCCCAACCTACTCTAGCCTAGCCTACTCTAACATAGCCTAGTCTAGCCTAGCCTACTCTGGCCTAGCCTACTCCAGCCAACCCTAACTTAGCCTAACCTAGCCTAACCTAACCTACTCTAGCCTAGACTGACCTAGCCTAATGTAAACTAACCCTACTATAGTATAGCCTAGCCTACTTGAGACTACTCTAGCCTAACCTAACCTAACCTACTATAGCCTAGACTAACCTAACCTAACCTAACCTACCCTACTATATCATAGCCTAGCCTGCTCGAGCCTACTCTAGCCTAACCTAGCCTAACCTAAGGTAGCCTAACCCAACTTAGCTTAGCCTAGTCTAACCTAACCTAACCTAACGTGACCTCACCTATCCTAACCTAGACTAGCCTAACCTTGCCTGACCTAACCTGGCCTAGCCTAACCTAACCTAACCTAACCTAACCTAGCCTAATCTCACCTCACCTTGCGTAACCTACCCTTGTGTAACCTAGCCTAACTTAGCCTTGCCTAATCTATTATAGCCTAACCTATCGTAGCCTCACCTAATCTAACCTACCCTATCTTACTGTTTCCTAGCCTAGCCTAGCTTACTCTAGCCTAGCCTACTCTAGCCTAACCGAGCCTAGACTACTCTAGCCTACACTAGCCTAACTTACTCTAACCTAGCCTACTCTACCCTAACCTACTCTAGCTAGCCTAACCTAGCCTAATATAACCTACTCTAGCCTAGACTAACCTAGCCTGACCTAAACTAATCTACCCTATTGTAGCATAGCCTAACCTACCCTACTCTAGCCTAGCCTAGCCTAAGCTAAGCTAACCTATGCTAACCTAACCAAACCTAACCTAACTTAGACTACGATAACCTAACTTAAATTAGCCTAACCTAACCTAGTGTAACATAGTCTAGCCTGACTTAACCTAACCTATCCTAACCTAGACTAGCCTAGCCTGACCTAACCTTGCCTAACCTAACCTAGCCCAGCCTAGCCTATCCTATCCTAGCCTAGCCTAGCCTAGCCTAACCTAACGTAACCTAGCCTAACTTAACCTAACTTTACCTAACATAGCCTTGCCTGACCTAGCCTAAGCTAAGCTAACCTATGCTAACCTAAACAAACCTAACCTTACTTAGACTAGGATAGCCTAACCTAACCTAGTGTAACATAGTCTAGCTTGACCTAACCTAGCCTATCCCAACCTAGACTAACCTAGCTTGACCTAACCTTCCCTAACCTAACCTAGCCCAGCCTAGCCCAGCCTAGCCTACCCTAAGCTAACCTAGCCTAACTTAACCTAACTTTGCCTAACATAGCCTTGCCTAATGTAGCCTTGCATAACCTAGCCTATCCTAACCTTGTCTATCCTACTCTAGCCTAACCTAGCCTAACCGAAGGTAGCCTAACCCAACCTAGCTTAGCCTAGTCTAACTTAACCTAACCTAATGTAACCTAACCTATCCTAAGCTAGTCTACCCTAACCTTGCCTAACCTAACCTGGCCTAGGCTAACCTAACCTAAACTAACCTAGCCTAACCTCACCTCACCTTGCGTAACCTACCCTTGCTTAACCTAGCCTAAATTAGCCTTGCCTAATCTATTATAGCCTAACCTATCGTAGCCTCGCCTAATCTAACCTACCCTATCTTACTGTTTCCTAGCCTAGCCTAGCTTACTCTAACCTAGGCTACTCTAGCCTAACCGAGCCTAGACTACTCTAGCCTACCCTAGCCTACACTAGCCTACATTAGCCTAACCTACTCTAACGTAGCCTAGCTTAACCTAGCCTACTCTACCCTAACCTACTCTAGCCTGGCCTAACCTAACCTAATATAACCTACTCTAGCTTAGACTAACCTAGCCTGACCTAAACTAATCTACCTTATTGTAGCATAGCCTAACCTACTGGAGCCTACTCTAGCCTAACCTACCCTACTCTAGCCTAGCCTAGCCTAAGTTAAGCTAACTATGCTAACCTAACCATACCTAACCTAACTTAGACTAGGATAGCCTAACCTAAGTTAGCCTAACCTAACCTAGTGTAACATAGTCTAGCCTAACCTAACCTAACCTATCCTAACCTAGACTAACCTAGCCTGACCTAACCTTTCCTAACCTAACCTAGACTAGCCTAGCCTAGCCTAGCCTACCCTAACCTACCCTAACCTAACCTAGCCTAATTTAACCTAACTTTGCCTAACATAGCCTTGCCTAACCTAGCCTTGCATAGCCTAGCCTATCCTAACCTAGCCTACCTTAGCCTGATCTAACCTACTTTAGTCTACCTGAGCCTAGCCTACCCTACTCTAGACTACTCTAGCCTAACCTAACCTAGCCTAGCCTCATCTACCCTAGCCTAATCTAGCCTACTCTAGCCTACCCTACTCTAGTCTTTAGCCTGACCTACCCTACTCTAGCCTACCTTAACCTACTCTAGCCCAACATAAACTAGCCTTACCTACCCTAACCTATTCTAGCCTAAACTAGCCTTACCTACCCTAATCTACTCTAGCCTAAACTACTCTACCCTATCCTAGCCTACACTAACATAGCCTAACCTACTCTACCCTAGCCTAAACTAGCCTAGCCTCGCCAAACCTACTCTAGCCTAGTGTACTCTGGCCTAGCCTACTCTAGCCTAACCTAAGCTATTCTAACCTACCCTAACCTATCCTAAACTACTCTAGCCTAGCCTTACCTAGCCTAACCTACTCTAGCGTAGCCTAACCAACTGTAGCCGAGCCTAGCTTAACCAACTGTAGCCTAGCCTAGCCTAGACCCTCGCCTACTCTAGCCTATCCTAGCTTGACCTACTCTAGCCTAGCTTAACCTAGCCTAGCCTAGCCTAGCCTACTCTAGCCTACTCCAGCCTAGCCTAACCCACTCTAGCCTACTCTAGCCTACTCTAACCTAGCTGAGCCTAACCTAGCCTACTCTAGCATAGCCTAGCTTACTCTTTCCTAGTATAACCTAGCCTAGCCTACTCTAGCCTAGCCTAACCTAGACTACTCTACTCTAGCCAAGCCTAGCCTAGCCTACTCTACCCTAGATTACTCTTGCCTAGCCTACTCTTGCCTAGCCTAACCTAGCCTAGTTTACTCTAGCCTCACCCACTCTAGCCTACCCTAGCTTAGACTACTCTAACCTAGCCTACTCTAACATAGCCTAGTCTAGCGTAGCCTAGTCTAGCCCGCCCTATCCTAGACTAACCTAACCTAACCTAACCTACTCTAGCCTAAACTAACATAGCCTAACCTAACCTACTCTAGCCTAAACTAACATAGCCTAACCTAAACTAACCTGCCCTATTGTAGCATAGCCTAGCCTACTCGAGACTACTCTAGCCTAACCTAACCTAAGCTACCCTAGCCTAGACTCACATAACCTAACCTAAATTAACCTACCATATTGTAGCATAACCTAGCTTACTTGAGCCTACTCTAGCCTAACCTAATGTAGTCTAACCTAACGTAGCCTAACCTAACATAGCCTAGCCTAGTCTAACCTAACCTAACCTAACGTAGCCTAACCTATCCTAACCTAGACTAGCCTAACCTTGCCTAACCTAACCTTGCCTAGCCTAGCCTAACCTAGCCTAACTTAACCTAACCTTGCCTAACCTAGCCTTCCCTAACCTAGCCTAACTTAGCCTTGCCTAGCCTACCCTAGCCTAACCTACCCTAGCCTAGCACAATCTAACCTACCCTAGCTTACTTTAGCCTAACTTAATCTAGCCTAACATACACTGGCCTAACCAAGCCTAGACTACTCTAGCCTACCCTAGCCTACACTAGCCTAGACTACTCTAACATAGCCTAGCTTAGCCTAACCTACTCAAGCCTAGCATAATCTAACCTACCCTAGCTTACTTTAGCCTAACTTAATCTATCCTAACATACACTAGCCTAACCAAGCCTAGACTACTCTAGCCTACCCTAGCCTACAATAGCCTAGCCTACTCTAATGTAGCCTAGCTTAGCCTAACCTATTCTAGCTAGGCCTAAGCTAGCATAACCTAACCTGCTCTAGCCTAGACTAACCTAGCCTAACCTAAACTAATCTACCCTATTGTAGCATAGCCTAGCCTACTTGAGCCTACTCTAGCCTAGCCTAGCCTAACCTAACCTAACCTAGCCTAAACTAGACTAGGCTATCCTAACCTAACCTAGCCTAACCTATTCTAGCCTAACCTAACCTAACCTAACCCATCCTAACCTAGGCTAACCTAACCTTGCTTAACCTAACCTAGCCCAACCCAGCTTAGCCTAGCCTAACCTAGCCTTGCCTAACCTAGCCTAACTTGGCCTTGGCTAACCTGGCCTAGCCTAACCTAGCCTAGCCCGACCTACCCTACTACAGCGTAATCTAACCTACCCTAGTCTACCCTAGCCTAGCCTACCCTACTGTAGACTACTCTAGCCTACCCTAACCTAGCCTAGCCTCCTCTAGCCTAACCTAATCTAGCTTGCTTTACCCTATCCTAATCTATCCTAGCCTTCTATAACCTAGCCTACCCTACTCTACTCAGCCTAGCTTAGCCTACTCTACTCAGCCTAGCCTAGCCTAGCCAAGCCTACTCTAGCCTAGCCTACTCTAACCTACTCTAGCCTAACCTAAGCTAGCCTAACCTACCCTAAGCTACTCTAGCCTAACCTAACCTTGCCTAACCTACTCTAGCCTAGCTTAGCCTACTCTAGCGTAGCCTAACCAACTAGCCTACCCTATCCCCTAGCCTGCTCTAGGCTAGCCTAGCCTGATTAATCTAGCCTCGCCTAGCCTAGCCTAAACCACTCTAGCCTACTCTAACCTACTCTAACCTAGCTGAGCCTAGCCTAATCTACTCTAGCGTAGCGTAGCCTAGCCTACTCTTTCCTAGTTTAACCTAGCCTAGCTTACTCTAGCCTAGTCTACCCCAACCTAGCCTAGCTTAGACTACTCTAGCCTACTCTAGTGTGGCCTAACCTTGCCTAACCTAGCTTAACCTAAACTAACCTACCCTATTGTAGCCTACCCTAGCCTACTCTATCCTATCCTAGCCTAGCCTAGCCTAACCTACCCTAACCTAACCTAACCTAAGTTAGCCTAGCCTAACCTACCTTAGCCTAACCTACCTTAGCCTAACCTAAGCTAGCCTAGCCCAACTTAGCCTAACCTAACCTAACCTAACTTAATATGCCCTAGCCTATCCTAACCTAACCTAACCTAGCTTGACCTAGCCTTGCGTAGCCTATCCTACCCTACTCTACCCTACCCTACCCTAGTCTAGCTTACCTTGGTCTATTCTTTAGTAGCCTACGCTAAGTTACTCTATTTCACCTTAGTCTACTCTATATTAGCCTAGCCTAGCCTACTCTAGCATAACGCAACCTATTGTAGAGTAGTCTATCCTATTTTTGTCTATCCTACCCTAGCTTAAACTTATTCTATCCTTGTTTAGCCTAGTCCAATTTAGTCTATCCTAGCCCACTCTAACTTAACCTAGCCTAGTCTAACACAATCTAGATTCCTAAGAGTTTATATATATACATGTTGTAGCTCAAAATTTTAATAAAATATATATTCAAGAACAATCTTAAAAAACATTTACACTAGAATTTAATTTTATCATAAATATTTAAATATAACAACATTATCACTTTATATTATATAAATTCAAACATCTTTGTTTGTACATTATGTTGTTTTAATCAAAACAATATATCATACTACATTGTACCATTAATAAATATAGTGAAGAAATTAATAACATATTAAATATTTAAATTTGAAAATCATTTTAAAAACTAACTTAAACTAAACATTATTAATAAAGAAATCATTCAAAAACAAATTAAATTAAATGCTATTAATAAAAATTTAAATATAACAAAATTTATTTAAAATAAATTTAATGTCGAATATAACAATTTAATACATTTAACTTAACAACAGTACTAATGTAAAAACAAGATGTAACATAAGTTATAAGATATAAATAAAAAAACATATTTGTAAAATGTAAAAATATAATTGAAAATTATTCAGAGAAATCCAATAATCTAAAACTAAATTTTTAGAGGGATTATCTTTTTATTGGAGGGCCCATCCAAGGCTGATTTTGAAAGCTAGTGGTTAAGTCAACTATATTTTTAGTTGAAAAAAAACGGGTAGACATATAAATATAAAAGGAAGAAACCAATTTAAATAAACCACAAACTTTCGCACAGATAAACTAAGTCAATGAATAAATGTAGTGATATGATTGGATGAATAAAATTATAGTAATAAATTAACCCACCTAAAGAATAGTTAGGAATAACTTGTTGGTTAGAAACTCACAAATAGTTAGGAATAACTTGTTCATTAGAAACTACTTACGAAATAGAAACTCAGAAATAGTTAAGAATATCTTGTTAGTTAGAAAATTACAAAATAGAAAGTCAGGAATAGTTACGAATATCTTGTTGAAATCTTCGCAGAATAGAAGTCCATGGTTGATGGTTAGAAACTAATGAAATAGAAATAGAAACAAGATACAAAATAGAAACGCTGAAATTACAAGATAGAAATAGAAACTCAGGAATATTGCTGAAATTACAAGATTGGGGTTTGTTTTGAGATTAAATCTAGGAGGAAATAGAACGGTAATTGTAATTGAAGTGCATGGAGGTTTGTACTGCTCTGCTTCACACGATGGAATGGATCCCGTGAATAATTGTGAGAGAAATAAAACAATTGCATGTATGGCAAGGAGATTACAACGGCTGAAATGAATTAAGAAGAACCTATGGCATCTGTGAGAGCCGAGGAAACCTAAGGAAAATGGACTAAGAAAACTGAGATGAATGGAATGGGTTCTGTTTTCAGAACAGCTTAGAGGACATATAGTTATAATGGAGGTTTCCTTAATTCAACTATTTTAATTCAAGAAACATAAAACGAAGAGGCAGAACTAAAGCGAATAAACAAGGAACAATAATTGTAAGTTTAAGGAAAAATAAAAAATAAAGGGAGACCCTGCATATTGAATTGGAAGGTTGATTTTAGAAGGATTGAATTGAATCCAAATTAGTATCATTCAAGATGGACTCCAAAAAATTAGGAAAGAAGCCTACCTGCAGCTGGGGGCTTTACTCGGCGTCGTATTATTTGCAAGCTGTTGAGTGAGAATCGGGTATTTTTGAACGAGCTTTACTTTCATGGATTCTTGATCTGTTGACAGAAAAATCAAAATTAAAAAGCCAGGAAGAACCAAAACAATACATAAAAAGAATACATAAAAAGAACAGGGTTGTGATTATCAGACCAATAATTAAAACCTTTACAATGCTAATACTTACTATTACTATTGGTGGTGTCTATCTATTACAATGCCAATAATTAAAACCCTTCCAATTTTCCACAACCCGAATCTGAAACAATTAATAAATAAAAACTATTAAACCATGAAGAAACTCCTAAGCTCTATGTATACCTGATTGTCAGTTCCAGGCCAGGCGAAAATGTATACGCAATTGTCCACTCCAGTGGTTATGTTTATAGAAATCTAAAATCTAAAAATAATCACATCTATCTTCTGCTCCATGTTTCTGCACCAAAAATAAAACCAGACAGCGAAATAATGAAAACAGAGAGTAAACATTTGCTTCACATTCTGCAACAAAAATAAAATCAGGCAAACAAAAAGAACAAAGAAAAGAACATCTAGTATCCAACCAGAGCAGAAACACCCCAAAAAAAACCAGCATGCATGAATAAACAAAAAAAACCAGCATGCATGAATAAATAAACCATTCAAAGCAATGCAGTGCAGAGTAGGGAACCAGAAATGAAAAAAACAAAGAAATGAACTGAAAGCATAGAAGCAGAACAGAAACACCCCAGCGTGCATGGCCATGCAGCTAAGAAACAGTTAAAGGCAATGCAGTGCAAAGTAGGGAACAAAAAGAGGAGACTGTGTATTCAGTGTGTGAGAATGTGTTTATATCGTCTGCTTTTGAAACGGTCAAAAATAGATTTTTCCTTTGCCGACATTCGAAGAATGGGTGGGTGGTAGGTATTCCATCCTCGCGCACTTCAATCCAAACTTTGAATTGCTTTTGAAACGGTCAGAAATAGCTTTTTCCGTTGCCGAAATTCGAAGAATGAGTGGGTGGGGTGAGGTGGTACTATGTAGCAATTCAATCCAAACTTTGAATGGGGCAAAGAAAATAATCATAGTGCAATTAGGTGGTTGTGTTCGAGCTGAAGGACCTTTCGTTCAAGTGAATCTAAAAGTAATTGAACTTGTAAACATGATAATAAAAAATCTTGTTATATAATCTTATTTTAGCTTTTTTATAACTGTTAATTTGAAGGGATAGGATAGTGTCTGCCACATCATTTCTAGCTTCATTGCTAAAAGGTTGTAACATGCTACTTTCTATTTATATTGTAGGTCTTTATTACGAAATAAGCTAACAAAGCTTAAAATATTCCATGCCAATAATGGGAGTTCCCTGATGGGGTATACATTCATTTTAGATAATAAAGATTCTAAATATATAAATTAATAATATCTATTTAAGGAATATAAAAGTTTTAATATACAATCATTAACAACCTATTTTTATTAAACATAATATGGCCATCGCGTCAGATCAGGGATAAAAGAATAATCAGTAATGAAATGTAAAATAACATTAGGCTGCACTGAAAAGATTGAAATGAAGGATTTTTATATTTAATAATATTAAAATTTATCATTTCAGTGTCAATAGAGAATATCTTTTTAAAACAATACATGAAACTTATCTTTTAAACATTATTAATAAAAATAACATGTGCATTAAAGGTAATACAAAATAAATCAAAATATTAGGTTTCAAGTTATATTTACTATAGGTCATAGAGATTAAGGGTTATGTATGATATATATTTGTTAGAACTATTTTATTATTGAATGTTTTGATACTTATTAAAATATGAAAATCAAAGAACATGTAAATCAACAAATCATTCACACAAATGAATACAATATGCACTTTAGGGAACATAAAATAGGAGGAAATCTAGCTAGAAGGTAAGTTCATTGTTGTTCTTTGTTTTCTTTAGTAATGGAAATTAAAACACAAAAAAAGAGACACTTACTACAAACTTTCCTTTGACATGATGGCCTAAGTGGCTACCAAAAAATCTTATTCATCATCTATTGCTTCCTAACATCTCGCTCCACAACCATGAAACAAATACAAAGTTAAAGGAATTGAATCTCCTCTATTTCAACTCACCTAATATTTGGTATGGGCTAATAACCATCTACATTTAAGGCTTTTGCATTCCTCCACCCTCAATTAGCACTAGGTTTTAGACAATCTAAAATCCTCTTCAATGTCTACATTAGGGAAAATTTTAAGCATGGAAATTTATCCTAGAGTGTAGAAATGTTGGAAAATCCTACTAGCTACTCAAATTGTTTTGCCATATTCATCTAAAAATGTTGGACAAGTAACAAATGCCTGACATTCGCCCAAAGGTCAGCAAGAAACGATATTCATGTTTGCTTACACACTTGATGCAATATGTGTCCGTCAGCAGTTCCCCCACTTGGGTTAGGCATAAACACCTTCAGAAACCTTTGTGCATACCTTTTGTAGGGTGTTCTCTGAATGAAGCTTCTGTGGAGTTATAATACAACTAATAGACCACTTTCTCACCCTAGCGTATAGGACGATCTTTGAGTAGGACCCGCCTTGCATGTAGTAGGAAGCGATGGAGGCATTGATTGACATAACAGATTGGTATGCCTTACCCCTTGGCATCTTCATCCGAGAGTACAATGCGGAGAAGGTTCCACATGTTTTACCGAAGTTATCCATGGATAAGTTGGTCATGCAAGAGGTTGCATACAACATCTCAACAGGCTTATCAGCAAGACTGCATAGGAAGAAGAAGGCACCTTGGCCCACTCTTCCTTTGTAGATCAGGTTGTATGAGATCCAAAATCCCAAGCATGCTAAGGCTGATACAAAGGAATTCAATAAATTCATCTTCGACACCAAAAGTTTCAATCCATATGACCCACATTGCATAGGAGAGGACCATTGTGTGAGAGTGTATCATCCTTGGATCCACAACATGTGTCATTAGCCTAAGGAAGACCAATGGAGATACTGTTATAACTTCTCAAGGTTCAATGAAACGGTTAAAATGTTTGTAGAGTGGTTAACAATGTAGAAGAAAACAACAACATGAACTGTAGCAGAGGGAAGCAGACCTGCGCTTGACAAAGGAAAGAGGAAGGTTTCCGATAGAGCAGAGGTGGAGCAAAGATAAAAGTTCAAAGTAGATCCACTTTTGTTAAGAGAATATTTGGAGATTAAGGTGAAGAGGCGACAATGTGACAGAAGGATTACATAAAGACAGAGGAAGAAGAAGAGGCTAGAGGAGGTAGAAAAGGAGTTGTAGGAGTTGAAGCAATAGTTAAGGGAAGAACATGAGCTGTGAAGAAGAGAGAAGGAAGTGGAGCAGGAATAGGAACAATAGGAGGTGAAACATTCAAACATTGATGAAACTGCACCCATAGAGGTTATTGATTCATTTGAATAGCTAGATCAGGACATTGACCCCATGCCTAAGAACTGAGAGGTCACCACACTAGCTTCACTAGAATTGAAAGTAGACCAAGTCCCAAGTGATCAATGAGACACCGAAATCCTTGAGGATAATCCAAAAGTGGATGTGCACAACATATCCTTCGACGAGTCACAACATAGATTTTTGTAGTCATGTAGAGTTCCCACTCCCGATGTCCATGTATCTCCTGCACAATTTGAAGAACGAGTGATTGTGTCTGATGTGTGCAAACATCTAGTTGTATTGGCCAATGCTACCAAGGCATATGCCAAAGTCACTAGCTCAAGTGTTAGATTCTTGATAGTTGAGAATGAGCGCATGGATAAGGAGCTACAAGCAGCCAAGCAGGGATAAGAGAAAGCTACAAAATCCACGAGAACATAATTGAACAAAGCGATACTTGATGAAGTATTATCTCTCGATATAGTTATGCAGAAGTTGTACTTTAGGTTCGTCACCATGCATAAGTGAGTTGTCCATCTGAACAGTTGGAAGTAGCATTGTGGTAGGAGAGAATGCATCTTGACAGACATACACACTATTATCGATCACATGCAGATATGGACAATGAGGTACAAGGGAGCACCATTTCACTTGCTGAAGATGATGAAGCCAAAGGTAGTGGAGTTGAAGGCACGCATCCAGAGTGAAATCTGGAAGTACAAGGAATTCCAGCAACTCATCAGTAGCTTCAGGCTTCACATGCATGAGTGTCCAGGTACATGGATGTCATTGTGCACACGCATTCGATCCCATCCATTGGCACACTCACTAAGGGGAAAGAAAAGAACCAAGTCCAACTAGATCTGGACATGTACATTGATCAGTTGATGGGCATATCCTGCAACACATACTTATAGATGATAATAGACGTTATGCACATGTATGTTGCTGGTCTGGTTTCACTCAAGACCATGATGCGCATGTTATCTAACGAGTTGGATAGAGGTGCCAAATCAGTGTACCTGGATCCAATGGACGCAAGGGTTAATTTTCATAAGGATGTCACCACATAGTACATGGACACGATAACAGACTACCAAGCTTGGCATCAGTTTGCCACCATCGATCATCAAGAGGATGTTAAAGAGGTAGTTTTCCCACAATTGTCTGAGTCCTAGTGATGTCTTGTATGACTTAAATCAAGCCCATTTTATCTCATAGGGGTACATGTGTAAAATATATTGTAAGCATGTTGTAAAGTGAAAGACCAAGTGTCAATAGTAGAATGTAACCGTCATGTGTAAGTTAGGAGTCATGTGGGTAGTTGAAGAGTCACAAAAGGGAATGTCAAGGGTCACCCAACCATTTTATATTTATAGAACCTCATAATTCATTATACAGGGTTTTTGGGAGCTAAGCTTTCGATCATTATAACTTGGAGAAAGCTTGGAGTGTATTGTAATGATCCTTGGCTTCTCCATAATGCAAGGCTAGTACATCTCTTTGGAGGGGCAGGTAGCAGTGACTGTAATGTTCCATTATCAGGGCTAGAGGTTGTCATAGTCGTATGTATGATTGGATCATTCACTCTTTTAATATAATAGAGCCAACATGTTTCATGCATATATTGTTATTGTAGTTTGGCTATCCTGATTACTATAATGATGTATGTAGCTATAATTTACACATGTATGTATGGACTATTCCATATGCGTTTGTATGAACCTTATCAAAGTGTGTTGTTGGTATAACCCATCACATTGGATCACTGACTATATTGCTTTCTATCTCGTGATGTCTTTTAGCTTATGTGTTCCCTTTCTATGTGTTAGAGCCTTTCATGCACCTTCCTTACTAGAAGTTCACACCCTTACTTCCAACAAGGACATCTTACTTACCTCTACAAGCAACCACAGTCAAGGCGATACCATACTACCCACTGCTAGGACTTCTACTCCAAATGGTCCAGGGTCTAGTTGGGACATCTTACCTGGGAGATCCTTTGACATGTTGGTGGGTCTAGCACAGTCAACACTACTCTAGCCTACTCTAACCTAGCTGAACGAAACAAGGGGATAAAAGACACACCCCTTGCTTCAATTAGAATTGAGGGCAAAAAAGATAGATCCCCTACATGATCTATATATGTTATAGATCATACATAGAATGGAAAGGCAAAACCTATATCACTACATGCAACCCTCAGAGTAAACAGGGCGCCCTCTGACAAAAAGGAAGGTACCTGATCCAATGATGGAACCATGATCCCCGCATTCATAGTGGAACTACCCAGGCAGAGATGATAACCCACACTTGGAGAAATGATATGCCAAAGTGTTTTTCACTCCGAAAATATGGCAGAAAGAGATAGAGAGGAAACAAACCTTCATTGAGGAGATTTTCTCCAACTAGTGCGAGAAAGATGGAACACATAGAGAGAGGGAACCCATAGCCCATTCAATTGTCACTTTCGAGCCCCTGTGATCACAATCTCATCCAATGCTAACCACAAAGCACAACAAAGGATACCCCAAAGGGCCAACACCTTGGCCCACATGTTGTTTCTCACTCTGCCATTCCAATAGAAGTGGTAGTACTAGGAAGGAGAAAGGGAGATGATTGTTCTATAACCACACACTCCACCTACAAAGGCACCATCAAAATATCTAATAGGGTAGATATGGTCTAGGGGCTTGTAAGACTAGTTGCGCCCAGATAATTCAGGTATGAGAGGATCAATCTCTGAAAAGTATCTGACAATTATGAGAAAAGTAGCTCGCAAGTCCGAGATGACGTTCTAAAATATTTAGTCATTCTAGCAGCGCCAGAGCCCCCAAAAAATGTACATCGAGATAAATTTGCGTGTCATATGGAAAGCAACCCAGCTATGAAGGTAAGAGAAAATGGAATATTTTTTCGCTGAGCCATTGACCATGTCAGACATAGAGGTAAGTTCCTCCCAAACAGAAAGGGTGAAAGGATAGTCCAGAAAAATGTGGACCGCTACCTCATTAGAAAATTTGCAGAGAGGGAAGATGTATGGGCCAACGAAACCCCTCTTGGCTAAGTTGTCCCAAGTTAGGACTTCATTGTGGACTACCAATCAAGTTATTATAAGAAATGTTCACTCAATAAATTTGAAGTGAGGTAGGGTGTATAATACTTTTAGCAACCATTCGAATTATTCTAATTAACTTTATTTATAAACAAGAATATGGGTAAGTTTTGATTATTTTATTTGTACATAGGTTTCTAGACTATCTAATATAATTTCTCGAAATGCAATCAATGATTCCACCATCAATCACATGTTCCACCTATCATAACTTAAGACTCCAAGCTAAATGTTCACAACAACTAAACTTTCCCCAATATTAAAAGAACTCCTATTTTCTATATATAAATATATTTTAAACTATATTAAATTTGAACTTGAGCAACTCCAATAAATGTTAAAATATTTTTTCCTTTTAAATATTATTTTTCAAGTATTCAACTATTTATTTATAGTACATATTAAAATATAGATATCGATAGATAGATAGATAGATATATAGATTGAAAACACTTATCAAATATTAAAATATTTTTATAGATGAGGAATGACATGTTATAGAGTTTTGTGAACCCAACGTTTCGGACTACCAAGTGAGTCCATCATCAGGGGATGTGTCAATAGATATTCACTAGATTTTAATGATTTATCCAAGAGCTCTATTTAAGGTATATATAGGTTTTGAAGAAAAGATATATGAAATTTGGTCGGTCATTATCTTATAAATTTTCATTTATTATTATTATTATTTAATTAATTAGTTAATTAATAAGATTAAAGGGGTAAATTAATTAATTAATTTTATTCTCTATTGAATTAATTATTATATTTATTAGATTCAAATCTCCCCACAAAAATGTATTCCTGTCTTAAGAGGCGTGCAGCTCTGAGTTGATGGAGTCCCAGCAGTAGGCTTTATCCCTGTAATGGTTCGTGGCGTAGATGTTGAAGATGGTGTATTATTCTTTTGAGACTTTATTTTTAATGTCTGTTCTGAGCCACCAGTCATCCAATCATCCTACTTAAAATCAATAGCACATTTGTGGTTGGGCTTTTTGACCCCTCTCATTACTTCACATATGTAAATACTTTGAAGTCATAAATGGAAATCCCCTATTTTTTTGCCATAATTGATCTGCATTGAATGTTTGTCGAAGTGGTTTCATTAATGCCACATAGGGTGAATTAGTTGATGGAAGTGTCAATTGAGCTACCGTCTTTAAACTACAATTAAAATTAATTTATATAAAAAGTTTTAACCAATTTAAATAAAGATTTCACTTAATTTAAAAAAATAAAAATAAAAAATTAAGGAGAATTATAAATGAAAATATGTTTATAGTGTAATGGTTAACTATTTGAAGTTTTTGCTATTATTTGGGGTATATTTTTATGGATTTTGTCAAAAAAAAATTGATAGAGATTTCTTAAGATTGTAAATTTAAATTGTGTAATTTATAAAATCAAATAAATTTTTTAAGACACTTATAATTATAATTATAAATTTGAACCGTGTAATTTGCAAAATCACATGAGAAGATTTTTTAGAAAACTAAATTCAATTATACATTTGAAACACATTTTAAATAAAATAAGTACAATTTTTTTCAAAAACCACTAAAACATATATTGTATTATTCAACAAAAACACATCTTAAGTTAAGTTAAGCATGTAGCTGAGCAGTGATGCAAAGAGTTAAGTTAAGCGCATAACAAAATATAGTAGCCATTAAACACACTTAATTTAATCTTCATCATTAATACTGACAAAATAGAAATCATTTAATTGAATGTTAATGTTAGATTAAGAAAGAAGGACAATTTTTACACCAACGTTTCGAATCCCAAATGGGATCCATCATCAGGGTTAAGAGAAAGATCTTTCTCTTAACCCTGATGAATGGGACTCCCATTTGGGATTCGGAAACGTTGGTGTAAAAAAATTCTCTTACTGTGGATTCTCCGATCAAAGACTCAAAAAGTAAAAACCACAGATCTCTGAAATCCAAAGAAGGACAAACTTTGAATCTTAACAAGAATTGCATGTAACTGGGAGTAAATAAATGTTAATTTTGCTTGATATTTTTTTTATAAACAAATGAGCGTCTGATTTCGTAGATACAGTGGTTTTACATCTTCAACTAAACTAATCATGAAATAATTGTTTAATTGTTGCTCTTGCTGTCAATGTCAATGTCTCTTATTATGAAGATGAGGTGTATCTTGTCTAGTCTCGAATTATCGGTCTATGCAAAATGATTTATTTATTCATTATAACTCACTTTTTATATGTTTAGTGCAGGGACACAAATAATTGTTTCCCGTTTTTATTAAATTATATAATTAGCAAATATTTTATTATCACGCGGTTTTTAATTAAATTATATATATTTACTCATAAAAATAATGATAAATAATTAATATATATAATATAACAATTTAAAATATATTATAATAGTTAAATTATATTTTAAATATTTTGAATTTAACTAATTATTTTAAAAAAATTGTGATCTCTCACCCCAACTTAAATGTTACTAATTAAAATGTAATATTATTACATTTTACCTACTATTTCCCATCACTCTCAACCTAAATATTGCATTTTATTCAATATTTCCCCTCACCCCTTCTAATTTTATAGTTGAGTTTGTTTACTTTTAAACTTCAAATATAAAGAAAAATTACAATAAAAAGTGGACCATTTTAGGTTAAATATTGGGTAAAATATAATGTTATAGTATAATATTTTACCCAATATTTCTCACAAGCTAGTAAAAAGAATCACCCAATAGCCTCCAGGAAGCTACACACACACACACACACACACACACACATATATATATATATTATGTATTCACCCATTCAACTATAGAAACAAAACATACAAAAATACATAGGGCCACAAAACAGATCCTACAAATGCCAAGTTTGAACATATCCATAAAAACATTTTACCTTTATAGGTTACATGGATTCAACACCATCATTTTCTACAGGTAATAATGTATCTAAATATCCCATCAAAGTAAGATCAATCCAGACTAGTTTAATTTCCCCCTTAAATAGGTTATAGTACACATGAATATGGTGGGTCAATACCATGGGTTCTTAATACCATGGGTCATTTTTTAGCTTTTTTATTATTAATTTTTATAAGATTATTTTTATTTTATTTTGTCATGGGTTCTTAATACCATGGGTCATTTTTTAGTTTTTTTATTATTAATTTTTATAACGTTATTTTTATTTGACATTATATTACGTCACATTAAGTTAACATCTCTACCATATTTTATTTTATTTTTACGGAGTCAAAATGTTTACATTATCGTTACGTCTCTAGCATCCTCGACCATGAGTAATTTTATTAAATAAAAAAATAAAAAATTATATTCAAAAATCTAAAGTTCACCACCATTAATTAACTATTTTACTTTAATTAATATTCCTTTTTCTCATAAACAAAATTCCACTTAGCATTGTACCATGAAACCAATTCTACTGCACTTTTGGCAAAACCAATTTTGAATTTATATTTTGTTTACACATAATAAGTATATAAATTTTTAACTGCTACACAAATTAACATTAGATTAAATTTGTTAAATGTTAAATGTTAAATGTATGTTAAACATTTACACTTGACATCTACTTTATATTAGACTGTAAAACCCCTCACAACACAAAAATAAAATTTAGTCTAGTTTCAATCACTTTAAAATATGTGTGTGTGTGTGTGTTAAAAGTGCTTTCAGACTTATATGTAAACAATTCTTTTTTGATTATCTAGATTGGTCATTAACATCATTTTCGAATGTTTTTATTTGTGTTTAAATGTGTGCCCTAAAATTCAAGCTATATTTTGGATTTCATTTTTAGGTGAAGCACATCAATGTATATAACTCACCCTCAATACCATCCTTGTATGTATCATCAATGATTTTGATACACAAAATTCGCAGGTTTAACAATTTGAGTAAAAGAGATATATGAGGGACTCCACCTCTCTGAAACCTCCAACCGAAATGACCAGCCAGATTTATAAATTAAAATCGTCTTGCATGTAGTACACTTCATAAACCCATAGAAAGGACTCGGTAAAGAAACACAACTAGTTCACCAGGCCTCTCTTATATCCATGAACAAACCAACAAGTAAACAAGGGAGCAAACCCCAAATGTGGCGATGAATTGTTTTGGAAGGAGTTGTGGCAAAATGAAGAAAGAAGACCAAGGCTCAAATGTGTTAGTGAGTTGTTTTGAAAGGAGTAGTGGCAAAATGTATATAAAATTCCAAAGTGTAGGCGTTGCTTTATAAATATACTATGAACCAACATTAAATGTTTTGGAATTAATGCTAACTCTAAACTAACATTAAACTAGCATTGAATTGGACTTGAAAGCTTATTATCCCGAGTATTCATAGAAATCATGAAAATCATACATTGTTGTCCACGATAAGATGTCAAAACTGAAACTTCTGATAAAAGTAAATGTATTTCGTTATACACCTACCAGATAATGGGAAACTATTGAATGTTAGATTATCACATACACAAGAAGGACGTACTTTGAAGCTTAATAAAATTATGTAATTCTAGTTTAATTATTATTTTAGTGTGATAGTATAGAATTTGATGGATAAATTGTTTATTCAATTTAATTTCAATAAGTAAAAAAAAACAAACCTAGGATAAATCCATCTTAAATTTGGATCTACCAATTGTTGACAGGGATCAAATCTCTCAAGATTGTTATACAGGATTTACGATTGCGAACAAAAGTATCTCCCATAGGTTTGGTGGCTAACCAACAAGGAACTCAATGCTTTCCTTAGAGTAAATAGATGACGGAATGAAGCCTGCCTGGAATCCATTGCGGGCTGCACTCCTTTTTTAGCTTGAATGTTCCAATTCTAGATCTGATTGCCAAAATTAGAACCTACATAGTCAGATAGCACAAGCCAAGAAGCTACGAGATCTATGTAGTATCATCTAAATACTTTATTCAATAGATCAACATGGTATTGAATTACATGAAATAACAACATCACATATAGGAAAACAAAGAATTTTTTACATTAATATAAATGGAAGGAGTTTACAACCATAAATAGGTGTTGATCTTGTAGAAGAGCTCCTCCAACGCTAACTTGTCCTTTCCTTGTCACAATGTTCACCTCCAATTACCTTAAATGCATTAAATGAAACCTCTCACCACAACAACATAAGGGTAGAATCACTCTCCAAAAGCCAACCCCTTGCATATGGAAGGTTGTAAATATATAGAGGAGTGGGGTAAGATGGGAGTTTTTATCCAATTACCAATCTAAGGTTTTAGATCCACCTTTGATGAGAGGATGGGATCAAAGGATAAGGGATGGAAACTCCAAAGTAAGATAGGATAGGATCCAAATGTTTTATCTAAGGAAAATGGTTGTAAAAAATTATGGAAGCTTATGGAAGAAGAGGCTTTCGAAATTTATCTATTTTTCCTTAATTTCTAGAAACAACGTAGGTGCAAAGGGGAGAAACATTTAGGTGATCAACACAAGCCATAATGGAGAAACTTGTATGTGAATGTTTTCCAACAAGAGGCCAAGGTGGGTTTGCCCTAATACTAGCTCAAATTATGCAATTTCAAGAAGAAACTCTGGGGAATGAAATATACATGCTTAGGTTTTTGTGAAATGATGATGACAAGGGGGAATAAGATGTTTATTTATCCCATTAGCAGACCTATTCATCAAATCTGAAAAAATAGTCTATAACAGATTGCCCCCTAGAGCGCAAAGTTAAAAATGATGACTAATGACTGAAGTGCTTTACCTTGTGACAAGTAACCAACAAGCTTCATCTGTTACAATACATTTTCATCATGAAATCTTTGTTGCTGAGAGAGGCATACCCATACTCAGCACATAAGCTAACATAACATGTAAAATGATTGAAATATGTGTCCTCAAATGAAAACCAGTGGACCCATGACTGGATGATTGTTTGTATGATCATGGCCATCATACATTGTGATCTTTATATAACTCCTAAAATTGCAACTTGGATGGATGAAACTAGATCTGGGGTATTCTACCTCTGTGACAGAACCAACCAACATCTGAGTCTAAAAATGTGAATCAATGGGTTGAGGTCGAACATGGTAGACACCATATGAATACTGGTCGATGATGTAAGTCATTAACTAATGCAGAGAAACTACCGATGATGTTAATGGCTCTCAAGGTACTACAGTAAATCTGTCTGGTGTGAATAAATGCGTTGATGTTAAACAAAACACATAGTCGTTCAGTCGAACGCCATTGATGTAAACATGTTGTTAAGAGCGAGGAAACTTAGCATTGATGTATTAGAGCACCAAGGTACCGAAGGGTGTGTTTCTAAGTCAACTTCTTGGATAATGAGTTGATGTCGATAGGAAGCGACCCATCGCA
>APFE031712573.1:0-12771 GCA_000404065.3 Pinus taeda
ACTACCAAGTGAGTCCATCATTAGGGAATGTGTCAATAGATATTCTGAAGATATTAATGATAATCTTAATTTCTCGAATTTTGATGTGTTGTCCATCATGTCCCTTCCATGGTAGGACTTGATATTATTAAATAATGAATCCATACAGGTGAGGAAAAAAAATTGATAGAGGAGGAATGACCTGTTATAGAGTTTTATGAACCCAACATTTCAGACTACCAAGTGAGTCCATCATCAGGGGATGTGTCAATAGATATTCTGAAGATATTAATGATAATCTTAATTTCTCAAATTCTGATGCGTTGTCCATCATGTCCCTTCCATGGTAGGACTTGATATTATTAAATAATGAATCCATACAGGTGAGGAAAAAAAAATTGATAGAGGAGGAATGACCTGTTATAGAGTTCTATGAACCCAACATTTCAGACTACGAAGTGAGTCCATCATCAGGGGATGCATCAATAGATGTTTTGAAGATATTAATGATAATCTTAATTTCTCGAATTCTGATGCACTATCCATCATGTCCCTTCCATGGTAGGACTTGATATTATTAAATAATGAATCCATACAGGTGAGGAAAAAAAATTTGATAGAGGAGGAATGACGTGTTATAGAGTTGTATGAACCCAACGTTTCAAACGACCAAGTGATTCCATCATCAGGGGATGCGTCAATAGATATTCTGAAGATATTAGTGATAATCTTGATTTCTCGAATTCTGATGCGCTATCCATCATGTCACTTCCATGGTAGGACTTGATATCATTAAATAATGAATCCATACATGTGAGGAAAAAAATTTTGATAGAGGAGGAATGACCTGTTATAGAGTTTTGTGAACCCAACATTTCGGACCCACTAGATGAGTGTCATTACTTTTTCTTTTATGTCTTTGTTCTTGCGTTGAGGTCTGTATTTCTATTTTTTCTTTTTTGAATAGGACATTGTTAATATCTTCTTAGGGTTTCATACCCTGACGGTTAGTACTGGAATCAGACATTCTCTCACGCAAATGATAATGGAAAGTTCATTTGAAATTCTAGTAAGTTAATATGTATGCTTATGTGCCTCCCTTGACTTATTTGCAAGGTAGGGCTTTTATTTTTATGTCAATACTAAAATGGCTTGGCTATTTGTGCAAACACTCCTTACCCACAACAATGGTTAGCTCAGAGTCCTTTGATTCTCTTGCAGGCTTAACCCATCTCTTCTCAAGATGTCGAGGTAAGTCTCCCACTAGCTTCATCGTTTAATTTTTGTTCATATATGTTATGTCTGGCTAGCCTTACTAGCTCTTCAACTTCATGTCAATAGATTTAGGGTTGGTTAACTCATTAATAAATTCTAATGTTACTTTGCTACTTGAAGATAAATGGGAAGCTTGCATGTTTTTCGGTTGTTTCTAGGTGAGTACACTTCCTACCCTACACATATACATTTTGTAGTATTTCTTAATGGCTACCTTCTTGATTTTAGCATTCTGCTAATATAAGTTTCAAATTAAATGTTGACACACTTTTAACAGGACTTTGTTTTTTAGCGTAAAAGAAATTATCTTTTTCATCGGTATTGGAATCTAATTGTTCCTTTAACTTTGGATAATACATGCGTGCCTTATTTCACATCTGCATAAAATATGAATTGGGTTCTGTTTTTTGTACAATATGTGAATGCAATATTTACTATTGATGTTGGCCACTTGCTTCGTGTGCATGCTTTATTTTTTGAATATCTTTATGCAACAACTACGATATTCTTGTACGCTTATATTATTATACTTAGGTGTTATTAATGAATGGGACTACAGGGTGTCGGGGATTGTATTCTATAGAGAAATATTTTGTTCCCCCTGACTCTTGCTTAACAAAATGATAATCTGTTATGATTCCAACATCTCTTTTAACATACCTACCCTTGTACATATTCAACAATATTCTGCATACATTACCATTCTGTCAAGACTAATTAACACTTTGACCTACATATGGATTTCTACTTTTTCATACTAGGATCACACAGATTATTTAGTCCTGTATCTATCCTGTATACTTAGTAAATTTCCTCTTAATATAAAAGCATAAACATGAAACTATGTCTTACACAAACAAACACAAAATTCATTCTAGCACATCACTTAGTTGGTTAATCAAACTTGGTCTGCCATGAAAACCAAAGTGTGTAGAGGGATACTCCTCCCTGTTGGAAAATGGAGAGGCCTGTAGATTAGTTTAGAATTCCTTACTAGAGTAATCACTTGTGAAATTAGTTTTCTTAGTCTTTATTTTTATTCTTTCATCAAACAATTATTGCAACATTAACATGAAGATCACAAAAACAAAAGATATAGGCTCCAAGCTAGGGTAAAACCCCTCCAAGGGGAAAACCCACAAATTTTTCTTCTTATAGAATCAGATCAAATGAGATATCTAAAACCCATAACTACATAAACTTCCTCCTCCAGATGGCAAGTCAAACGTTCCTTCTTTCTAGTAAATTCATCTACAAGAAACCAACAATAAGATATGTACCAAGGCATATCTCCGACAAACTCCCTCTTTCATAATTTGGCACTTTGCTTCTTCTTTTCCATCTATGCAATATTTCAAACCACAATCCATCAAGTGTGTGTGTCCAAATGAGCTCCATATTCCCTCTATTTATACGTTTCTAGAGGGGTTCAAATAGACATGTCCATTGGGGCAGGGCCAACTTGACAAATACGCTAACTTGGCACCTAGAGGATTTTTTGACCCAAATTACATATTAAATATTATTTTTTCCTTTTTCTTTACAATAGGTCCAAATAGGAGTTTGACTCTTTGACTCAACAAAACCTAGAAGCATGAAGAACATGCCTATCTAAATAAAACAATAATTCTTGAGCATATAACCCATGCTTAAGAAATAAATAAATTTATTTTTCTTCTTTTGCATTTTACATAAATATATAATGACATAAGTACAATACTAATTATGAAGAACGAACCTAGTTACATTTTCCAACACCCCTTAACTAGGGAGGTATTAATAATTCCATAATCCTATAAGGATACTTTTCAAATTGAAATATTCTCATAAGACGAGTCATATCAACATCATAAATAGCATATACTATCGCAGGGATCTAGATACCATCTATTCTACTACCAATGTATCAACCAGTGATCTTTTAAGAATATAGGTACCATCTAGGCTCCTACCAAGGTACCAACCCAACATCTTTCAGGGATCTAGGTACCATATAGGCTATTGCCAAGGTACCAAATCAACATCTCACAGGGATCTAGGTACCATCTAGGCTATTTCCAAGGTACCAATCCAACATATCACAGGGATATAGGTACCATTTAGGCTACTTCCAAGATACCAACCCATAAACTTTTAGGGATATAGGTAGCATCTAGGCTACTTCCAAGGTACCAAACCATCTTACAGGGATCTAGGTAACATCTAGGCTACTGCCAAGGTACCAACACTAAGTACCATCATATAGGTTATTCAACCTAAGGTACGATAACTAGTCATCATGATCGAGTTGGCACCTCAACCTCATGGTATATAGACTAGTACAAGTTTACCATCACCAAGGTCAAACCTCCAGAAACATCCATGTTCCAACTACACAGGGTTGGCCAAAACCAAAGTGTCGTCTTTCGCATGGGAAGCATTGAAAATTGTAAAAGTAGTGTTATGGTTTATTGTAAGAGGAAACTTTAGTTCCAGTGGGTCCTATTTACCATTAAAACATGAATTAGACCCATTCCCAAAGTTTTATGCACTGTCATGCTAGTGTCGTCATTGCGTCGCAAAGTGTATCTTAAGTGTTGCACTTGGGGGAAAGTGTTGTTTTGGTGTCGCATTAAGGGGATCATGTTGATTCTAAGTGCTGAGTGTTCAATGTTTTTTCATCAATTTTTTTGAGTGTGTGATCATGTTCAAGTCCTACCTTGGTTTCATATTTGTCTCACTGATCCCACACTTAGTCAAATTCCAGAAGATTTCATGCCCGACCAACTTGAGCTCACTCTATCGCTTAGACTACGCATTGCAAAGTTATAAGCCTCAACCTACATCCCTTGCTTCTTGGAACTATGCAATACATAGTCACTGCCTCTAAGGATTATGCATTGTGAAGTCATGGTGCTCAATCCCTACCTCTTGCTCCCCAGAATTGCACAATTCTACCTTCTAGTCAACATTTCTTTGTGCATTGTGAAATTCCTATCTACAATTTGTCTCCATGGCTCCTTGAATTACGCAATTGCATAATCCATCTACCTAGTCTCCCTCCAGAATTGTGCATTGTGCAGTTACAGTGGGCAAGCCTGCCTCACTTTGACCCTCAACTATGCAGTCTTGTCCCTTGGACCTCTAGTACTACACATTGTGCAATCACAAGCATCAATACCTCACTCTTAGCCTCTAGAACTATCCACTACACAATACTTGAGTCTTCCCCCCTATCTACAACCCATTTCCACTTCAAGCAATGATTTTCATGAAGCAAGATAGATTGGGAGATTTTCTGACTAATGTCATCATGTCATGAGTGATTTTTAGTTGCAAGTACTATATCTTGACATGACAGGATGACGACTAGAGAAAAGGACAAGGAGACTATGCAATAAGACACTCACGAAGATGTAAAGACAAGATGATAATTGAACAAGAAGATGAAGGGGCACTAGACTGTGACAGAGGTTGGAAGAACAAGATCATAATGAAGAATTCTTATCTTCAAGCATTTTGGAGGAGGAAGAGAAAGAGCATGCATCATCTTTCAAGAAGACACAAAGGTAGCAGCAGAAAGAGTGGCCTGGCATTGCCACATCATCATAAAGTCCATGTCATCAATGTCAAGTCATGTCTAGTTAAGGTGTCACTTCAAAGTTTCATTTGAGTCAACATTGGCCACATCATTTGTGGATGTAATTATTCAATTTTCAATCAAATGAGAAATGAATTGTAAAGTGGAAGTCCAAGAGTCACTTATGGAATCAGAAAAGTCATGTAGAAGTCAAAGACTCTCATGATAATTTGAAAAATCATATGGAATCTCAAGTCATGAGAGGAGTCCAAAAGTCACAAGGGAGGTGGAAAGTCGCCTCAATTATTATATATACACCCTCATAACTCAAGAAAAGGAATTTTCACCTTGCCTTATCCTACTAGGCATTAGAGCAAAAGGTATTTCTTTTGGAGAGTAAATGAAAGCTCTAACACTCCATTATTGGAGCTAGTGATTTTCATTGTATCGATGTATCCTGGAACTTTTGCTTAATACTTGAAGCTCATTGAGCTAGCACACTTTCATTTTCCTTTTTGGATTTTAAAGGTAAAATTTGTGTTCTTACAATAAGAGTTTTTTTCTCTGTCCATCCCTTTCATAGTGTGATTGTTAATTGTTGGATTAAAATATGATTTATGCACTCAATTAATTCACTAGTTTAAATAAATGCATAGTTCTGTCAACGAATAGTTTACTATTATTTTATATCACAGCTAAAAGAAAGAAAAAAAAATTGCACTATATAAATAACTTATAAATTTTTATAACATCCCACATATATTGATGAGATTCAAAGAAGATTTTACAGTCTCTAGAAGGTATCTGGGGCCTTTTTCCTCTTTCTTCAGTTGCCCTGGCTAGAGATATTTGGCTTCTTTATTTGAGAGAGATGCATTTCCACTCTCATCCGTGCATGGGTTTATTAGAGGCCCTAAGCTAATCACATCTTTCGTTTAGCCCATCATAGTAGTATGGGGAGAGGGAAAACGTCTAGTAGGGACCATGAATATTGGGATGGGTAATAGCTGACTAGTCTGACATTGCCCCTCCACCCTCTAGATAGTTCTAGAGTTATGTAGAGATACATGATAATCCCCCTCCATGCCTAGTATAGGGCCTGGAGGCCTCTATTTATATGGCACTCTCCCAAAAACATAATCATGTTTAGTATCAGGGAATTTATTGTGATTGACAACATTGCAAACTCTTCCAGTGATTGACAGTAGCTTCATTCTGAGACTAGTTCCCATTTTCCATGAGTTTATGTAATTCAAGAAAAATATCTTATATGTTGTTCATGGTTTCCTTCGTTTGTGAAACCCTAATATTTCCATTTGTATCTTCATGCATTATTGTTGGTCTAGATTTGTTACTTGTTTAGGAGATGTGCTAGCCACTCCTTATTTTCTTATTTGTATTGACCGTATTCTTGAATCCCTTTGACTATAAGTCACGAGTAAATGTTACTATATTTCATTTTGTTTCTATCTTGGTTTGATGGGAAACTTGTCAACCCTGCCATTTGTTGATGTGTAGGTTGTAGAGGTTATGATCCTTTCTTTTTGGATGTACTCATTTATCTTTAAACTTTAGTGTTGTTATAAAGTTTGAAACAAGTTATAATCACTTCATCTTTTAGGAAAAAACACATTGATGTTTTGTTTTGATATTTAGTAGGCACTTAAAGCAATCCACCAGATGTGAAATAGAAACAACCACTGCAACAGCAGCAAGTTCTATCAACAAAAATATCGCCAGTGCATGCAAAATTTATGACAAGACAAACTCAAATTGAGCCAGGGCACACTGAATTTTTTTACTTAACTAGTTATCAATGTACTGCATTTTCATTTGGGATAAATTGACATACTATTAATGTTGCATTCCATGTGAAATTTACCTAAATGGTTTTCTTATGAGTAAGTGTGGTAAAATAGGATGTTTGTTATGGATAACATATCCAATGTGGAATTCAATTCATCAAATGTATTTGGATGGGCATGAATTGAGATGCTCATATAGTAAAATGAAGTATATGTTGGTTTTGTTAAATATTTTGGATCTCAAATTTCTAACAATGTTATCTCATATTGAAGGGAACTGATACTTTGTGGCAAGCTCGAACTGCATATCTGTATCTTGATCCCTTTTATGGAAACTATGTCGCAACATATGGTGCACAATCCATGGTATGTTACATTTCGCTGAAGCACGTGATTTTGGTAAATAGTTTTGGTTGATTGGGTTGAATTCAGTGTTTGAAATATTCTATCAACTTATTTTTTCCTTGCAAATGTTGAATTGTAGTATGTGCATGCCAAAAATTGCTCTCTTGGAATTTTGGCGTCTTTATGTTTTAGTATGTTACATAATCAACTACTTCTAAGAAAAATATTGTGATTTTTTGGAGTTTCCTGAATGATCAATATTGTGTAGATTCCTTCTCATACGTTGGGGGTGCATCAAGATGGTCTTCCATTACCACCATTAGATGCCATTAAGGAACCCTTGTCTATGTAAATACAAAATAATATCATGGAACTTTGAGATGATGATAATCACAAGCAAAAACAGAGTCTGAGAACAAGTTGATAAAGTCTAGAGAGGTGAGTTTTGTTATTTGTTTTATTCAATTACTTGTAGAGCAGGAATACAAATTTATTGGTGGTGCAATTATTGTTTTAATTATGTTAGGCTTGGTTTCACATAGGATGTGCAATCACCAAGGTGCTAGAATCTATTTGAGCTATTGTTCCCGATTTTTTTGTTGTTTTCTTATAAAGGTAACATGATTCTAGTCTCCCATTTACTTTCTTTGATAACAATCATGAGCCATTATTAATTACTTCATGGGTTGTCAAGCCATGAATGAAAACTCTTTTGTTGAGACCCTAAGGAGATTGGAAAATATTTCATAGTTGCTAACACAAATTCAATGATGTAGTTGCTTGTAAATTGTGATTGCTTGGAATGTGGAAATAAGAATTCATTGGACTACAATATAAACAACATAATTTTAGGAGAGTTTGGAGTGGAAGGTTTGCAATCAAAATTGTTTGCACATTGCCTTGATTTGATAATCATACCCTCTAATAAGGTTTGCCTCCATGAATTGTAGAGATTGTTGTCCATTAATTTTCCAATAATATTACATTGTTTTACATACATGCATCCAAGCTTTGTCATCAAGGATGTTATTGATTCAATCCATGCAAAGTCCATTTTTAGTAGTACAATTTTTTTTTCCAATTTATATGGTAACTGCATATACTTTTAAGTCTCTTCTCATCTCATGGAGGAAGAATAATACCTATAGAAGTGGGAAATTTTCTTGCATGTAGGGGAGCAAGCTGAACCTCCTAGATTTTCTTTAACCAAAGTGATTTGGAAGTTTGTTCCATATGTGTCATGCACCTTTCCATTATAGCTCTCTTAGCAGATTCTTTAAAACTTTCTTTGAATCAATGGTCTCTAGACACAACGTTTCCATACAAGGGCCTTGTCTTCTAGCTTAAGGGCTTCACATCGTGTTTTAACTTTTTAGATATTACACTTATTTATCCACTAAATCTATCAAAATAACTAACAACAGATTAGAGGAAGAAAATGAATAATAGCATAACATAGACTATACCAAAAGAAACAATACTAGTGCAACACACAGACTTAGGATGCTACACCACAATCATTTGTAAAAATGTTATATTTCAAAGTGCGTAATAGGAAGAGCCCTAACTTGACATGTGTGTAAATCCATAAAATTTCGCAAAAAATGACTATCTCTTTTTACAAGTACCAAATAAATAAATCCTGTTATTGGAACCTTAGAGTCTGTCAACATTGGAAGGCCAAAAGACATAATAGATCCTATTTATGCAAACAAATTATGATCTGGTTACTGATGTTGGAAGGAAAAAAATCATAAGTCTTTGGCATGGTGATAGCGATCTCTCAATGGAATTCATTGGACTTCTCCATCTACCAATTAACTTGCTTACACAATCTAACACTAATGGAATGTAAAATGTACACACAGATTCTCGCATCAGACATAATGTTTTTTATTGGAGAAAGTCATGAGGAATAAAATCTCTATATTTTTAAAACTTGAACAACAACTACTATAATTAGTTTGAGTTTCACTAAGGGTCTTCTTCCAAGATAATCTCTACTTAGATTATGTTCTGCTACTATTTCTTTCTTAGTGAATGCTTTGACACTCTCTTCTACCTTTGAACTCTAAGACATGATTTAAAAATGTTCTGAAGTCGTGTCTTATGTACAAACCTTTTGAATTTCCCATTAAATATTGTTCTTCGTGGGCTTCTTATTAGTTAGGCTTGACCTCTCAATGGGAAAGAAGTTGCATGTCATTTCAGTTGCCATAAATTTCTTTCTTGGCAATTGAACAATTATCTATTCCATACTTGCCCACCACTTTCATTCCCAATGTTGTAGATTGTTTTTTACTTTGCTTGATTATGGTGTAGTGGAGTTCCACCCACTTGTATCCACTATTAGTTTCATCCTAACATTTTTTATTGACACTTTGTCAAATGACTTCCTCAACATTGTCTGTTTTTTAGGCTTGTTGATTGCCATACATCAACCTTTATTTGTCAAATTTTGGATCCCGTCGAGTATTTTTTACTTTTTTCATACACTTGAAATCATGTTGGCTTTAGCTTGATCCTTTATAGCTCATAAATCCCCACTTAGGAGGATTTTTGTACTGTAAAATGATGGTGACTTTAAGGTTTGGGAATCTCTCCTAGATTTGTTCCTTTGTAAACTACTTGGCATTACCTGACACTTTCCCTTTTAATCCAACCTACAATAGTTTTGTGATCTTGTTTAGGTTTCATGAACCTTCTTCTACAAGATGGTGTCTTCTAGCAACCTTCCTTGATGGTCCATTACTAAGTTAGTCATTGTTGGCAACAATGGTTTTGTACAACCCTCATTAAGCATTCATGGTTCAAAAAGTTTTATCTTGTCAACATTAATGACATAATAAATACCCATATAGATAGGTAGATCAAGATTAAAAACAAGTTAGCCATTTTTTATATGATCTTGAAAGGTCCATACCATATTGATTTTATTTCTTGACTTTCACCTTTATTGTTCCTTGTTAAGACATTATACCATGTTTCCAACTTGAAAATAATGATTTGTTTCAGGATGTAAATGAATATGACAAAATAAAATCAAATGGGCGCATTTTGTCAAAAAAATTGGAAGGGGGTGTAAATGATAGTCTTAGAAACAATTCCAAAATTCCATTTGTTTGGCATATCTGACATTTATGGTGGTTATATGGAGATATTATGTGAAAATGATACTATGGAGTACAATTAGTTAATGATGGATTTATTTTTATCTTTTGGACTGACAAAGAAGAGGCAAGGGTAATATGCAACTAATCAATCATTATGTTAGTAGGAGGTTACTTCCTCTGAACCCTAAGGACCATGACATATTATATCGGGTGTGGGCACCCTATCCAATTGGGTTGGCTGAAAAGTAAGGAAGTTTAGGAACATGTCATAGTTACAACAACAACTGGAATGACACAAAGTAGAGGTCAATGTTGTTGGCATTGTGGTGTTGGTGTTGTGGATGCAATAGATGTGAAACAATTCTTCAACTGTAATAGATCAGATTGTAACAATTGCCTCGTTTTTTTGTTGTAAGAGAGCTAATAGTAATGCAACGAGTGTAGAGAATTCATGGTGAGCCAATTGTGGTTAACTACTACCCACCGAGCTAGAAGCCTAGAACTGGTGTTTCAATTGTTATTCTTTTATTAGTGCAGGTAATAGTTCTTTAATTATCATTATTATTTTTAATTACTTAAATAAGTAAGGAGAAAGATATGCTCAGATATTGAGCCTTTGATCATGGGAGAACACATCACTAAGGCCATAATAATATGGTATGACAAGCATAAGGTCATGAAAACTTTCAGGATATACATAGCATATAAAGCTAGTGCCTTTTAGAGGTCCATATCAAAAATTGTATCAGAGTGCAGGATTACATCAAACCTTTGGGAAACTTTTTATTTCAGTCATGTTTATGTGTTTGGATCTATATCCATTTATATCGTATTCTCAAGGCATATTTGTATTCCAATCATGTTTGATTTATATCGTGTTCTCAAATTTAGTCTAGAAGAATTGTTTTTCAAGTTACAAACTTTTAAACATTTAAGGATGTCAATTGTGTTTCTAACTTGTTTTTTTGGCTAATGTTTCCCTAACTTGTGTTCAACAATTTCTCTGTTGATATGAGTGGTTGTGGGAAAATTTTGCTTGGTCTAGAATTGATTATTTTGGGAAGTATATCAAATGTATTTATATATACCACAACCCTTCCAACATGTTGACTTGAATAGTGTTATGCTCACAAGAGTCACCAAACTCTAGGAAATCCATGCTGGTCACCTCTCTCTTTGGAAAACGTTTCCCTATTTTGAATCCTGACAAGCCTAAAGGAGTTAACTCCATCTAAGGAGTTGAAACAATCTTTAAATTCCAAGTGTAAGATAGGATGGTGGCCTAAGAATTGATATCAAAAGAAATTACTATGTAAAGGTGGCCTATTAATTCACATGCTAAGAAAAATTCCAAGACTTGTTGCATTTAAGGATCTGATTTCTTGTATTATTTCAAAAATTCATAGATATACAATTTCATGCTTTAAAAATGTATTAGTTTTGTTTATGTGTTCATTCCACATCTCATAAATTGTAGGTAACTCTTTTATGTTACGTTAGGGAATGAAATCCCGAGAAAGCCCATGGAAATTGAGTGCGGGTTTGGACTTGGTGTATAGCAAAGGTTTGGAGGAAACAATCTTGTATTAACCTGAATCAGATTATGTGAAGCGTTGTAGTATGAAAGCTTGCCTTCTCATTGTTAATGACGAAATCTAACAAGGTGACTAGATTTGTAGTCTCAATGCCCATCCTGTTTCTGTCTATTTGGTGGATCAGATCACATCACTGGTTGTAAGGTCTTCATGCTCTGACAATACTCCTGTTAGCTATTGCTTTCTCCAGTTATTACAATTAACTCTTCTCTTTTAGTCCATGGTTACTCCTTTAATATGATCCGTGAAAATATATTTTCCTAATTGCAACTCCAATTCTTAGCCCTTCCCACATTGATAACATTATGCACTCTAAAGTAAGGTAATTTACGCTGCATATGGTGTGAATATATATCTTGATGGGAATATTCATCTTCTAATGTATGCTTAACACTTAGTTTTTCTCCTTTTCTTACAAGAAAAACCTTTGGGATCATGTCCATTTTAAAACGTCTCCAATATTCGACAACCAAATAGTACATGTCTTCACTTTTCTCTACAAAATTTTTAGGTTGGTCTCATATTTTTCATTTGAAAGCTCTCACAACTTTAATGTGATTGGACGTTTTGGAAATATAGCTAATGGAAAATATTTACAAGTAACAACCATTGGTTGGTCATTGATGCATTGAAAAACTGTTTACTAATGTTCCAAATCCATCTCCACACCTTAGGCACGAGGGAAGTTCTTCACAATAGGGAATTACCTCGAGAAAACATTTTTCATATAATTTGTTCATCGAATGTCACGGGAATCCCCTCACGATAACGATTTATCTTTGATCCTTAAACAAACATCACAAATTTGACCAATATACATAAGGAATAATCGCTTATGAGCCTTAACCCAACATACATCTTCCTTTTCTTCTTAGGATAGTTACCTTGGAGGATCTACTAAAGTAAAACAATGTATGAACATACATCTCCCTTATATTCTAACATAGGTAATGAGTGGATGAGGATGATTATAAGATAGTGGAGGATGATAATGTTGGCATTATGGCTAAAGTGTTGTACTTGATGGCAACACCCATGGCATGGCTCTCAATATGATGAGAATTAAAAAGTTTATTCATGTGGAGAAAAGTTCACGGAAT
>APFE031712574.1:0-10727 GCA_000404065.3 Pinus taeda
AAGAGAAAAATATACAAAGCCCTAACTAAAAGGAAAAAAATACAGTATATTCTTAAAAGACAAGAGAATCTCTTACACTTCTCTAAGGTAGCTCCTATGAAATTCTGGAGGCAAATTCTAACTAAGAAAACTAAAGATAATAATAAAATTGGTTTACATGACTAGAATTCCTATCTTAAAAAGCTTTATGAATCTCCAGATGTCATGGATAACTTTGAAACCCTGCTCACAATGAAAGAAGTTTTCTCATTAGAAGACATTGATTTTGGTTTTAAATGCCTGGCAAATGGGAAAGATAAGGACATTGAAGGTTAGCAAGCGGAAATCTTAAAAATTGGAGGTCATGTCCTCATACCCCACACCCACAAGCTTTTCAATCAAGCGGTTAATCAAGGGTTCCCTAAACCATGGACTCAGAGCCTCATTATCCCTATTTTTAAAAGTGGGGATACAAATAACACCTCTAACTATCAGACAATTATGATCATCCCTCTCCTAGCCAAGTTATATGGTATTATTTTGGAAAAGAAGTTGAACATATGACTTGAAAGTGAAAGTAAGTGGGCTAAAAGTCAAACAGGTTTTAGAAAGCAACACTCAACAACGAACCACATCTTTATGCTTAAGATCATTATGGAGAAATTCAATATTTTATTTTTTTACGACTGATTAATGATTAATTATAATGGGATATATTTGACCAGGTTGGAACGTAATTCCTTAGAAAGGTAATCAATTAAAAAATAGTAAATCCATCGTAACAATATTTATTAATTATTGATTGGGAATATTTTTGATCTGTTTCTTAAAAAAAAACTTTTACAACTAAATCGTACGAACTTTATCATGAAATCGGTCAAACCATAAAATAACATAATTATAACTTGATCATAATACAGTGATCGACATCATACGACTTTATCATGGAATATAGTTTTTCCAGATTTATTTTATTATGGAAAAAGTATTCCCAAATTTATTTTAATCATAAATTGATGGGCTCTACAATGCATTGATACATTGATAAAGACTCTACAAAGGACTTCATATCTTGCAATCTGTCAAAGGGTAAAAATACAATTCATGTTCAACAAAAGTACAGTTCTTTTTAAATTCATGAAACAGTTATACAAAGCATTAAAGAATAAAAGGAATTTACTCGATGTTTTGAGTTGTTTAAATCATCCTACAAAGCTAAAGTAACTTAGGAAAAGCTGACAATATAATAAATATATAAAAGCTTGGTTATTATATTAGTTAAATTATTAATTAACATACATATATTAATAAATATGTTTAATATAGGTTGGTTGGTGTAGTTTTTCATATTTTATATATTAATTGATATAAAAATTTTATGTGATTAGTTGATATTAATTATATTTAGTAATGTAATTGTGCGAGTTGATGATCGATGTATGTGGGGAGAATTAGTAGATCATGATTGGTTATTGTTGAGTATGGCTAAATATGTTCAAGTTATGGTTAAAGAGGCCTTACTATGGTTAACATATAGTTGACTATGAATGATCATGGTCGTCCACAACTAATTATATTTGACCATAATAGACTATGGTTGGCAATGGTTAACCATGATTGTTCATATTCGATCATGGTTGACCACGATTTCTCATGTTTGACTATGGTTGACCATGAGTGAAGATGGTTTAACCAGTTTGACCATGACTAGCTAAAGTTTTTTTATCTTATATTTTGGTTTTCCATGTCCACAATGTATGGCCATGGTTGACCATGTTCAAACATGGTGATCTTAGTTGAGCATGTTTGACCATTTGAACAATGAATGACCATGGTTTGCCATGTTGTGCATGGTTTTCCAAGGTTGACAAGACATGATCATGATTGGTCATGGCTGGAAATCATTGACTAAAACTACCTAAACTTGACTATGGTCAACCATGGTGATTAGAGTTAACGATGGTTGATGATGGTTGACCATGCTAACCATAGTTATCTACAAACTACAAAAGTTGACTATGGTCAACCATAGTTAACCATAGTGAACCATGCTGATTGAGTTGATTATGATTAACCACATTGAATATGGATGAGAGTGGTTGATTATGGTTGATCGAAGATGATCATTCTTGGTCATGATTGACTCATGCTGACAATGGTTGGCTATGGTTGACTATATGGTGATTATGACTGATCGACGATGACCATTCTTGTTCATGGTTGACTAATGTTAACCATGGTTGACTATGGTTGACTAAGATTAACATGGATGACTATAATGAATTATGGTCAACATTAGTTAACCACAATCAACTTAGATCGACCATGATCAACGATGGTTTCATTTGTTTTTTGTCACAGTACAATGTTGATTTTTTGTTTGCCACATTGTGACATGAATTTTGCTCATCACATGCAATGCCAACTTTTGTTCATCATATTACAACATTAGATTGTGACATTGATTTTTGATTGATACATTGGGATGCTAATATTTATTTGTTACATTGCAATTTCAATTTCAATTTTTGAACATTTTTGTCTATAACAATTATGGTTGACTGTGGGTAAACATTGTTGACCATTGTTGTCAATATGTAACTATCTAGATATGATATTGTTGACCATGTTACCCATGGATTACCATGGTGACCATGGTTAACCATAGTTGAGTTGTTTTCACCATCGTTGAATATGGTTGCACTATAAAAAGATTATAAAAATTATATTAGGGACTAAGTTTTGAAAGTAAATAAATATTAAATAAGCCCTAAGCCTTATTAAATATAAATATCAAATCTTAATAGTAATATTATTATTAAAACTTTTTATTAAATCTAGTTAATATTAATATTATTATTAATCCCTTTTAAACATAATTATTAAGTAAACCCTAAATCTGATTAAATATAAACCTTATTATAAAACATTATTAATAAAATTTAATATTAATACTATTACTAAACCATATTATTAAACATTATTAATATTAATATTAACCATCCTTTTTAAACCTTTACTATGGTTTGGTAAGGTTGACTAAGGATGATTGAGATTAATTGTGAGTGGATAAATTTGGCTATGTCCATTGCATCGTTGATCAAGTTGGACCATGGCTAACTAATTATATGTTAACTGTAAAGGTTGACTATGTTATCGCGATGTAACATTGTTATTTGTTGGTCACATTCTCACATCATTTTTTTGGTTCTCACATTGTGATGGTGATTCTAGTTCATCATATTGTGATGTTTATTTTTTGTTTGTCAGATTGCAAAACAATCTTTTATTTGGCCTATTGCGACATTAATTTTTTGTTTGTCATATTAGGAAGGTGCTTTTTGTTTGTCATATTATGACATTGATTTTTGTTTATCACAATGTGATGTAATTTTTTTTCCATATCAAATGCAATGCCATTTTTTTTTTATCATGGCATTGTGATGTTGATTTTCATTCATTATATTGTGACATTGATTTTTGTTTGTTACACTATGAAATTGACATTTTTTGTCACAATTCCACATCAATTTTGGAACATCTTGTCTATGGTCAATTATGATTGACTATGGGTGAACATTGCTAACCATAGTTGTCAATGTTTAATTATAGATGAATATGGTTGACCATGTTCGCTATGGTTGACTATATTAAGCATGTATGACCATGGTTGAGCTAGTTTGACTATTGTTTAATATGGTTGCACTATCGATAAAAGTCATAAAGTATGAACCACATTAGATGGTTCGAAATGTCGACCAACAACTCATGATGTGATTAATCCGAAATACTTTATCAAAATCAGTATGGATCACAAAAGTCATAAAGTATTAATATTAATAATATTATTATTAAATATTAACTATGGTTGACCATAACTGACTAAGTTTGACTATCATCAGTTCGGTCAACCATAGTTGACTATAGTTGAATATGGTCAACCTAGCTTGATGATTATTCCCAATTTAAACATTGGCTATAAATGTTGGCTATGTTTTCCTATGTCATCAAATTGTGAAAACATTATTTGTTTTGCAAAAGAGAAACACTATTTTTTTGTTCATCATGTTGCGATGTTGATTTTGGTCCATCAAATTGTGATGGTTTTTTGTTTGTCACATTGTGACATTGATATTTTGTCTGTCATAATGGGATATCGAATTTTTTTGTCATGTTGTCACATTGATTTTTTTTCTTCTTCACAATGCAATTCAAATTTTTTTCTCATCAAATGTGATGTTAATTTTTTCTCATCGTGTTGTGATGCCAATTTTTGTTCATAAATTGTGACGTTGCATTTTTTTTGATACAATGCGACATTGATATTTATTTGTCAGATTATGATGTCATTGTTGAACATGGTTGTATACGGTAAACTGTGATTTTAACTTTGGGTGAAATTTGTTGACCATGGTTGTCAATACTTAACTATATATGTTGTTCACCAATGTTGACCATGCTCACTATGGTTGACCATGTAAACATGGATGACCATGGTGTCTATGGTTGATGATAGTTGAGCTACTTTGACTATAATTGAATATTGTTGCAATATTTAAAAAAATTATCAAAGATATATTACAAATAAATATTGAAAAAACATAAATATTAAATAATATATACTTACATTAAATTTATTATCAAAATTTATTAAAGTTATTAATTGTAATGAGCATATTAATATTTATGCCTATGTTTACTATGGGCATGCTTCTTATGCTTCAGTCTGGGTATGGTGGACATGATGTCTAGGGTTAACTATAAACATGTTGAACATAATTCGTATAATTAATAGTGGTTGAACCTGATGTTCATGTTGATTATGGTTGACCAAAGTATTAAACTCCAATGAATAGACATGTAGCCAATTACTTGATAATCGTAAATAAATGTATTATAATATGTCAATGTATAACTCTATCATTGGTAATAAGTTATTGATATATTATATAAAGTTATTAAAATTGAAATATATTATTAAAAACTTAATAAAATTAGTAATTTTTATTATAAACCTTAAAATTAATATTATTATTAAAAGATTAAAACTTATTAAATAAAATAATGAAATACACCTTAATATTAATATTATCAATAACAATACATAATGCTAACTTTATTATAAATATTCTTAATAAAACAATTAATTTTTTTTTTTTTTTTAAGCTTCGTAGGTCCATCCATTTTCTATTATGTATTAAGCAAATTTACACCACACAGGTTGATCAGGTGGCCTCAACTTGCCCCGAGGGGAAACCAAGTATGTTCTCCACCGGTCAGTGTTATAAGCCATCCAAAAACAAAATTGTTTGAGTCTTTCTAGCGAAGCTAGATAAGCCTCAATCTCATGTCCAGATACTACATAATTATAAAAACTAGCATATGAAACAAGAAAATTAAAAGCTAACTGTATAAACAAAAACTATGCATGGGGAGTCTAGTCTTTTTGCTCTTTTTGCTCGTCTGAGACAGAAGCAACAAGAGTAGGATCTTCAGCAGTCGCCCCTAGCATTCCATATAGCTCTATAATGCAAGCGATGTGGCAGTCAATTCAATCCATCCTGATGTCCTGTTTGTGCAATTGGAAGAGGATTTTCTCCATATCTTTTTTATAGTTTGGTAGGCCTTGCACTGTAACCACCATCCCCACAGATATTTGTTCCATCGCTTTTCCAAGAAGACTTTTCATTAGGAAATACAGATAAAGGGTGTGTTTAAACTGAGTAATTCTCCCACGAGTGTTCCCTGGATCTGGGACCAGTGACCTCCAATTGTCGATCTCTTCCTTTGATTCACTTTCCTACTTAATCTCAGCTTCCTAGTCTTCAATTAGCTTCTAAATTCCCACGTTCGTCCTGTCTCGGTATACTGCTATTGCCTCTACTATGAGGTGCTTGACAAGCTTACGACCCCCGCAAACTTCCGACATGCTCAGTCCCTTTTCTGTCTTGGGGGGGTCGGGCCTCTCCTACCATGCCCATGTCCTCTCGCTACTTGAGCCATAACCTGTGCAGTGGAGCCCTGTTGACATACAAACGAAGTTAGGTTCGTCAAACCTTGCTTAGGATCTCATCTTTTTCATTCATATAGTGCCCCTATTCCATACTTCTCTACTTGAGATTTAAGGTAGCCCAGAGCTTGCAGGTGGCCAAGGGAAGTGGGTTTTATACTCTTCTCCCGGAGCTCCTCATAGTGCCCCTCCCCCTTGCTATGGTTCAAATGCCGGTCGTCCCGTTGCATCTAGAACCAAGCCCACAACCTCGTCCAGAGCCTGGTAGGATGCCTACGATTATACTCGCTTTTTGCACCCTCAACCAGCAAATGCAAGCCATGGCTTTTCTTACCCCTCTGCTCAGATTGCCACTCAGGATCCCTAGATTTTCCCTCAGTGCCATGTTAGTGTCTGGTTTCCCAAGGGTTTCTCTGCATCCTACTACCACGGCTGAATTCCCACCCCCTTGGCCTCAGCTCTTTCGTTCCTCTCTCTTCATCACCCAGGCCCCTAGGAATGGCGAACCCACTATCCCATATTCCCCTAGCTTGAGAAACCAAATATAGGCCCGCGTATCTTCTCAAACCATATTTTCCAATTCCGCAACCAAGGTTCTGGCTCGATTGGGATAGAATCAGAAAGCAGAACCAGGCTATGGCATACCCTTTCTATCCCCAATGCATCCCATACAAAGCTACACCCCATTGCGATGGCTGCTTACCCCTCCCTTCCGCCCAGCAGAACCCTAGCCAGATCATGGAATTAATACAGGAGTAGGTCCAAATTACATACCGGGAATCCATTGCTTGTCTACAACCAAGGTTCTTTGCTTGCCTTCACCCCTCCCCAACTCTGAGTCACCTCGCGTCTCCACAGCTGCTATCTCCTACCATGCACATCAAATGCCTAAACCTTCTCCGCCACCTTGCCCACTCACCATCCATGCATTCATACCGAAGGACACCGCACCCCTGCCTTGAGCATGTGGGGGGCGACGTTCGTTATGGCCTTCATACTACCCATATCACATCCAAACCTAGCCTATCTGATATCGACCCGCATCCCGATCGAGAGAAACCTTAAATATTATTAATATTTACTAACTTTATTATTAATATTATTAATAAACCTTAAATATTATTAATATTTTTTTATTAAAATCGTTAAACATTAACATTATGCTTCAAATTAATATTATTAATAAACCTAAAGTGCTCGCATACATATGATTCATGTTTTAACCAAAAATTAACTCCTATCACATATGTTAACATAATACTTTATAATATAATCATAATAATTCAACTATTCTGTAACAACTATATTTAATTAATTAAAACATAAACTTTATTAATAACACCTTAATAGCATTATTAATTATTAAATCTTATATAATAACTTTAAATTTAAATAGTTATTAATAAACCTTATTAAATATAAACTTTTATTAATCTTGTTAAATATAAATATTATTACTTATTATATTAACCCAATAAACCATCAATAGTTCCAAAGTTCAGAAAATGGTTCCATAGAAGGTAGCCTTTTATGAGGGGGTGCGAGAAAGATCTGAGTTTAGGTTCACCACCTGGTTCACCAGGAGTTGGCTAATCAGAAGAATTACAGACACAGAGAAAGAGCAAGCTTGGAACAGAAGCCCCCGCTAAAACTTGGGTATCAAGAGCCCAGTAACGTCTGGTTCAAAGGTTGTAACTTCTCGAAAACCACTCTTTATTTCAAACAATGGATTCTTTCAGAAAGTCTGTCTCATTCAGAGAGCTTGAAGAAGAGTCTTTTCCAGAAAACAATATGCTTAAAGAAATGTTTGAAAGTAGTTCAAACAGAACTTTAAATTCTGTAGAAAAGACTTATGAAGAGAGTCAGCCTTCGGCTAGATGGGCCCTCCCAGATATTACACCCTCAGAAGTCTATAGTGATTTAGCTCCGTTTCATTTAATTGCTGCCTCTAGAATCAGTATTAAAGAGACAGTCAGTCAAGTAGAAGAAAATTCAGATAGTATACAGACTATCCCACTACTCGATCCTAAATCTCTACAAGCAGAAGCAAGAAGACTAAAGACAAATTATGTACATCTTGGATGTATTAGAGTAGGGATTAATCCTCTAGTCCATAAAGGATTGAATACTTTTGTGCTTGCAACTGTCAGAGATCTGACACATAATAAATATACCGACTCTATTATTGGTGGAATTGTTGCTCCCCTGTCTGATGGCCCAGTCTACTTCGACTGTTTTCCTAACTTCTCTGTATATACTTTTGATGAAACTATCCAGGATATTCTACAATTGCAAATCCAGACCACTGGATTTAACATGAAGAAAAAGAGAAATAATGTAGCCATCCAGACAAAAGCCTGTCTAAGACATACCAACACTCTGTGGCCAGCCATACGGCACACCCCAAGCCGAGATTCTAAGTCAAGTGTTGTTGTGAAAACAGATCCAAAAAATCAAAAAGTTGAACATCATTTGATAAAATGGGAAACCTTAGAATTTCCAAAACATTGGACTGTTAATCATTACAGGCCTCAGCTTCCAATGAATATTACTTCTGCCAATATCACAGAAAATGCTTCTTGCGCAGTCATATCTTTTCCGCGAAGATCAACCATTGATCGTCAAGGGATAGAAGCTGCCTGCAAAATGTCAAAATATTACAGAGATCCCTCTACTGTAGATACTGCTTGTTCGTCATCCTCTTCTTGTCGTCACTCACAGCGTTTTGAACTTGCCCAACTTGTAAATTTTTCATCCTTAGAAGTAAGATGCCCAGAATGTACAAATATCATCAATCTTTTGAGTCTAGCAGAACAGAACATCCATCTGCATCATAATCCCAGAACTGGCACTGCTCCTCCCTCCACTTCTATCAGTTCATGTCCAAATCCTAAATGTTCAGACATACCCTTTCCACATGAGTCTGAGCCAGATACTGATCATGTCCTCATGATGCATTCAATTGAAGAAGAAGATCCTAGGCTTACACAAATGATTTGTCTGATGAGACCTGCAAAGCCTAGATATGGATTGGGAAAATTAGAAATGTCAGAACTGATTCCTGAGTGTAGGTTCAAACAGATCCCCTCTGACTACAAGAAACCTGCAGTTATGGAGATGCATAAATTCTTTGCACTCATGAATGGATGTCCAAAGTCGCAAATCAGTGCACAGTGGATGAAAGAAATGCTAAATTGGGATTTACTTACAAATCCCCAGGCAGATGAATTTGACAAAGGATACACCCCAGACCAAAAGAGAAAAATGGCTATAGATTGGAAAAGATATATGGAGAATAATAATGAATGGATATCTTTTTATTCCTGGAAAGATAGGATAGCTCCTATAAATGTTCTGACTGGTAGCTCTTCCAGCAATATTCCTGATAAGCATGGGTGGACTGCACTTGATGGGTCTACAGTGGAAACCTCCACTACTTTTCCACCATATAAAGGAATAATACTAGGAGAAAAATCTAATGCAGCCAAAGCCATTCCTCTTGTCCAAAAATATGACAATGCCTTAGGAATCGATGGAAGGATTCAAAAGGCCAGTGAACAGATAAACTGGACAAACACTGCTTTAAAGGGTCTGGAAATGAATATTGCAAAATCAGATGAAGTGAAGAAACAGATTGATGTTGTACAGTCCTCTTTTAATAGTGTAAATTCTTGTTTAAATAGCATTCAGTTTGACTCCAGCATGACTCGGTCATACACCAAAGAGTCATTAACAAAGATTGAAGAATTGGGAGAAAATCTAGTTGGTCACATTAATATAACTAAGACAATCCTCACTGGCTTAAATGAAAAATTTGATAAGATGCAGATCACAAAAGTAGAAAAGCCAGTCCCCAATTCATTTTTGGTCAGAAGAAATATCTAGATTGAACATTCAATAAAAAATGTGGAAAAATTCCCTTTATTGTTTCCCAAGGAAACTAAAGAAGAAGGATCTGAAAAGATCACAATAGCTTCCTTATTCGAAGAACCAGAAGCTCAAATTCTCCCGATTTATGAGCCTCTTGAGCATAGACAGCCCCTTGAGCATAGATATAACAGATACTCTGCACCTGATATAGAAGGAAAAGGGAAAATGCCTGAAGCACATACTTTTTTCCCTGACTCCCATAGAGAATGGAATATAGACAACATGAGTGTAGGCCAAATTCATCAAATGATTGACATCATGTATACAGAATACAAACTCATGTGTCTAAGAGGAAAATCAGAAGTAGATGCTTGTAAAACTATCATTCAGTGTTTTACAGGTACCCTTCTCAGATGGTGGGAAGCAGAGTCATCTCCAAAGCTGATTGAGACTATGGAGGCTGAAGTCTTAAAAGACGAAAAGGGAGATGTAATTCACAACCAAGATGGCACTGTAACAAACAACATGATTGGTGCCTTGACATCAATGATTCTGGAGCATTGGTGCGGTTGTGAAGTTGAAATAGCAGATAAGCATGAGGTTATTCTGATGAACCTCAAATGCCATAAAATGTCTCAATATGATGATTTTCATAGAGACTGGATGCAGAGAATCTATGAAGTAAAGGACTCCAAAAATCTTCTTTGGAAACAGGTATATCTTGCTGCCCTACCTTCCAGATTTGTTGACTATCTCAAAATGCAGGATGTTTTCCAATTGCCTTATGAATCACATACATGGGGAGAAATTTATTCCCTCATTACAAAGACCCTAGTTAGCCTTTGTACCAGTTCAAGAGTCAACAAAT
>APFE031712575.1:0-21635 GCA_000404065.3 Pinus taeda
CCCATCAACTCGTAGGATACTTTTGCTAATACTCATTTAACAATATAGGGACCCATCCATAATGATTTGAATTTCCCTGGTCCCAATTTATCAGATTCCTGGTCGTAAAGTAAGACCATGTCACCTTCTGAGAAGATGCGAGGTTTGTCATTCTTGTCGAACTGTGCTTTGACTCGCTTCTTATGAGCTTCGTTAGCCAAAGCTGCATCACGAAGGGTTTCATCCAAATGGATTAGTTCCAAGAAACGAGCCTCTTCTTCTGAGGTTCCAGGGAGAAGGTCGACTGCGAGTTTGAGGGACGAGATTTCACATTGAACCAGTAAGATTGCTTCCAGACTGTACACCAATTGAAAAGGTGTGCATCCGGTTGCATTTCTTACTGATGTTCGGTATGCCCACAAGGTCGAGTACAGAATTATCTGCCAATCCCGTTTGTGGACTCTGATCATCCTTTGCATCATGCGCTTTAGGACTTTGTTGACTGCTTCAACTTGTCCGTTAGCTTGCGGATAGTACGGAGTAGAGCTGTCGTGGGACAATCCTAATTTGGCAGCCAACTCAACCATCATGTGATTATGAAAATGCAATCTATTATCTATGACAATGGCCTATGGAACGCTGAATCTGGAGACTACGTGATTGAAAAATAAAAGGGTAGTCGTTTCACCGCTATTGTTTAATGTAGGCATCAACTCGACCCAATTGGTAAAATAGTCCACCGTGACTATTATGTACCCATGCCCCCCGATTGAGGTGGGGTTACATGTCATGAAATATATGCCCCATTTGGTGAATGGCCCAATAGCGACTACTGGTTGCAGCGGTGCAGGTGGTCTTCTGGTTTTGCTATCGAAAATTTGGCAAGCATGACAACTTCTAACTGTGGTTATGCATTCTTTGAACATTGTTGGCCAGAAGTATCCTGCTCATAAAAATTTTTACGCCATAGCATAACCAGATTGATTCCCCCCACACGCGCCTGAATGGCAGTCATTCAAGACTTTTTCGGCCTCCTCAAGGGCGAGGCACCTCTGCAGAACTGTATCGGTATCGCGACGGTAAAGAGTATCACCGACAATCACGTAATCTTTTTCTTGGTATCGAATACGTCGTTGTTTGGATCGTGAGGTATTAGACCTATATGTTTGTGTCTGTAGATAAATAATTATATCTCCATACCATAGATAGCTTGAAGATATCATAAACAAATTTTCATCCACGATTGCTTCCTTGGATGTTGCATCATTGGATGACGATGGGAGATCACATAGTAACTCCGTGATTTGGATTTTTTGAATTCCAAACCAAACTCTTGTAGAATTGCTATCCATTTTGAATACTTTCCCGCCAGCAACTGTCGCGACAATATATAGGTTATGGGGTTGCAATCTGATAAAATGGTAGTTTTCTTGAAGAGGACGTAGTGTCAAAATATTTGTATTACTTGAATAGCCGTGAGAGCGAGCTTTTCAATGTAGGAGTATTTCATTTCCGTATCATTTATGTTTCGGCTTAAATAATATATAGGATGTTCAATTCCATTGTCTTCTTGAACTAAAACCATTGCTATGGTCATATCTGCTGTAGCCAAATACAAGTTAACGTATTTTTGATAATAAGGAGCATACATTAATGATGCTTGTATTAGAGATTTCTTTAAAGCATCAAAGGATGCTTGCACAACTTGGTCCCAAACGAAGGGTGTTGGAAATAATACTGAGAGGGGGGGTGAATCAGTATTATCAGGTCAATTATTCCTTTTCTAAAACCAAATTGTATACGTTACTTCAGTTAATTAAACCTGCGTATATACGCAACTATTCAGAAGGAAACCCACGTATACAAAGAAAACTTTTAATTTACTTTAACTTTCTGATGATGATTGTTAATTTGTGATGCAGAATCAAATAACCAGTAACCAGAGACAGTAAAACAGAGCAGAAAGAAAATCACACACAAGAACGCAAGATATAAGGTGGAAACCCAATGTGGGTGAAAACCACCTGCTGCAATTTGTCTCTATCTTTCTTTAATTAGAAACTTCTGATTACAATGTACTGGTGCAGTCCTTTACCAGTACGCAGGCTGCAACCTGCAGAGAGCTACAACTCTCTCTTGTTTTCCAGCTTCTCCTGGAAGGGAGCTACAACCCCCTTTAGCTCTTGCACTAGCCAAGATACTAGTACGTAGTTGCTAGCCTATAGAAGGCTACAACCTTCTCTTTCTTCCAGGGACCATGTTTCATAAATTTTCAAACTGGATCCATGAGCATCAATTAACCATTAAGAATTTCTCCATCAACCAATCACCTTTCATCAATTAGATCTAAATCAATTAGATATCTCTCTGACAGTTGTACCCAAAACACAGTACCAGAAACCACACACCAAAACAAAACCCAGAACACAACAACAATGAACAGAAGCAGTAGGATCATACTTTAAAACATATACGCTACTTTATCAGCTTGAAACATGCATGCATACACTTCTGCGTATGAAACAACCTGCTTATACATGTTATGACTTCACTGAAACTGCGTGTATATGCGTCTTCACTTTACTGAACCTGCGTACAGATCTATAAAGGATAATTTCACGCTTTCAGATATTCAATCATTAATTAACCCAGATTATTAGACTTATAGATCAAGCAAGTGCCGCATCTAGCAGATCAAAATCATTTAAAGATACTATCGTTCAAGCTTAAATATTATGACCCATGAATAGAACTTATCCTTCCTTTTGCGCTAAGGTTCCTCCTTCATTTAGATCTAGATCTGCATCACAACCCAATTACAAATATACCAGATCTAGCACTTTATCAAATATTCAATAATAATGTGGATGATCCTTTTCCACATGATCTCCTTCCTCTTTTATAGTCTTAGGCCTTCCTTAATACCATGGTCCAAAACCATAACATTTCAATACCATGAACCCAAAAATAGGGATCAACACATCTGTCGAGACGCCATGGTCCAAAACATAGGTTCAAATCCCAAGGACTAACTACCATGGACCAAAAGTATGATCCCCAATAAATACACACTTTTTCAACGTATAACCCGCGTGTATACGCGTCGTTGTTTAGGTGAACCTGCGTATATGTCTCTTTCTTCTCTCTCAGTGCCTGAAATGAGATTTGTTTCCAAAGAGAGTTTCCATCAAGGACAACACCTGTGCCATAGCTCCAAACTTGTGCCAGAATGCCAACAATCTCCCCCTTTGGACTTGATGGCAACACCAAGATCTCTCCCCCTTCATCAAGGGCAAAGAGTTGTGATCCCCATGAGTACATGCTGAAATCTCTGTTTTGCTTGTGCTCACCATGCTTTCTCCCTTCTCGGGACTATAATTTGAGGTCAAGGCACTTATGTTGCCACCAAAAACATAGTTTTTTCTCTCCCGTGCAATTGCTAGTGTGATAACTTGATTTGGAAAGATTGATATATTGGTCAAGATTCAGTCTCTTAGATCATTTCCTATTCTTTTACCATAGTTCTCTCCACATCCTTTTCTGTTCATAGGTTACTATTCAACATTTTCTATTTCTAGGTCAAGAATTAGGTTAACGAGTGATATTTTTGTATTCATAGTACAACTAGTTTTTTTCCCGCTCAGTTTTAATAAGTAAATGTGCGGATATCTCGCAGGACATCTCAGCTCATCATACATCCATAAAATAGCCACCACCAGCTCACTTCTCATAGATTTCCTAAGTCATTCACAACATTTTGCCAATCTGCCCTAATTTCTGTGTTTTCTCCATAAGCTTCTTTCTTGCTATTTGAACAAATCCAAACCTCACGTTCACTCTTGATCTTCCTTGACAAGTTCTAGACACCACAACACCTTCATCTAGCCTTCAAATCCCCTTTCCTATCATTTTTCCACCTTCAAAACTCAAAAAATAGCTCTCGGCCTCCTCCTGTAGATCCTCCTATAGATCATCCTGTAGATCCCATGCAACCTCCTGTAGAATTTCTTGTGAGTGATTTTTTGAAGTCTGATCGCTAAGAAAGTCTTTAGAAGGGTATTAGGGGCTTCTTAGGACCTTTCCACACATTCCTCCACCTCTACAGCAACCAAATCCACCTTCCTTCTCCACCAAACCTCTACACAATCACAACCAGATAAATCACAAGCATAATGATTTCACTCTTTTCTTGCAAAAGTAGGGTTAATAGGTAAATCAGGGTTTGCGTTACATTTTAGTTTTCCTTCTCTTTGTGCAAATAGAATAGCCTCTATAGCATTAGCTTTCTTTCATCATAGTTAAAAGCTTCTTCTAAGAACTCATAGAAGTTGGCTTGAGCTCATTAGTGATCTTGCGCAAGCTAACCAAATGACAGCTTGTAGTAAGAGCTAGTACTTGTGCATATAGCACCATCACTTCCAAGTTTGTTATGAACTACTGGGTTGATAAAGGTAAAGAAGGAAGCCCCCAGATTTGCAGCATTATTGTTGCAATACTAGTGCTCACCATATTTTTGGCGTCGTTTGCGGGGAAGCATGAGAGTATTTTGTGATTACTACCTTTCTTCTATTTTCTATTGCAACATTCTTCTAAGTAGTTTATTTATGCAAAAGTAGAGTAGTTGTTTGATTTCAATTTTGCAATTTCAATTCTGTAAAAGTAGACTAGGCATTTCATGCTTTCATTTCAATTCTACAATTTTTAAATAAATATCCGAAGCTTCCATGTTTAAAATCTTCGTAACGGAAGTCTTGTAAATGGTTGGGCCAGATGGAGTTGAGGAATTTATTTTGGGTTCCTTTCCCCTATTAGGATGGAATAAAATCAAGAAGTAAGACCTTCTCCCATGATGAGAGGAACAGTCTCCCATCCATCCAAGATATAAATACCTCTCTTTTTCCCAAGCAAAATATAGTTGGATTTTTGGAGTGAGTTTGAATAATCAACAAGTCATCTATATCTTGTAGCTTTCTAGTGTATGTTTGAGGGAGAATAGTATGTTTTTGGTTTGGTATGAGACTAGAGGGAAAGAGGCCTTAAAAATTTTGTTGTTGGGGTTATCCATGAAGTTCTAGAAAAAGTGTGGGAACCTGGATACGTCAGTGGAGACCAACAATGTCAAGGCATCAATTGTAATATCTTTCTGGTTTGTATAAATGCAACTATTGATTGATTTCCTACATGAAGTGTCATTTTACATCTTTATGGCTTTATGTTGCCTGACCTATTAAGTAGGTTGAATACAATATTGTATGCTATCATGTTTTTTGTTGTTGTTGTTTTCTTTTTTTAGGTATTTGAAGGAAGGAAAGGGAATATAGTTGGAGTGAGGAAGTATGATCATCACCAATAGGAATAGCATTCTAGGAGGTAGGCCCTCTTAATTGGTTCTAGCTTAAGGATATTTTCCATAGATTGTTTGTTTGTGGCTACACCCACTCTCTCAGGCTAGAGGAATTGTTTATGTCCACACTGAAAATTTACCTGCACCACAGTGGGAAAATTCATTATCTCATGATTGATAATTCTTCCAAGTGTTTGACTACAACTCATTTATTCACACTTATTAGATTGTTCTGGGTACCTTGGCTCTCATCATCATTATCAGTGAGTAGTTTCACATTTTTTAATGGTATACATCAATGACCGATAATCAAATGATTTCCTACATGGTTGACTTTAGATCATATATTCCCATTGTGTAGAAATGCACCATGGCGGCCGGTGAAGACCTAGAGTTTGCATCAACATTTCTTGGTTCACTTGTTAGTTTCTCATGTTTCTGCTAGTTGACACAATCCACCTTATATGTTGCAGTTCCTTACATCAACATCCTATATGTTGGCACCTAAGTTGTAGTGTAGTACCATTTATTTCACCATTTGATTTGGTACTTTTTGGATCAGTTTTATGACTTCAGTGATCAGGTTCATACTTCAACATCATTAATTAGTTCTTTATATGTGATATTCATACATGTACTTATTTGGATATGATGAGATGATCCATTATGTATTTTCAATTCCTTTATACTTGTATGCATATTGGATCCACTTTTGTACTTGACATGCGGACATGCTTTACTATCTCTAAGAATGGGTATGCCCACCTCAAATAATAGTTTCTTTCTTATCTCTTTCACTTGCTTGGCAAGTTCAATTTTGGTGAACTCTTTCCCGGTCTCAACATGATTCCTTCTATACACTTAATACATTTCAGACATCATATACCCTTTCTAACCTCATAGATTAGGGGGCATCTGTTATAGCACCATTTACCACCCTTGGTAGATATGATGCTCTAATTATGGCCTAGGGAAACACTTCCTCTCCAGACTTCATCCAAAGTATAAAAAATAATGTTTTATTTCCTATACGCTACTTTTCCCTATGTTAAAATTGTGTACACGTGGGTTAGGATATACCCAACCTACGTTATGTATTAAGTCACTTAAAAACAATAAATCTCCTTACATTCGGGTGGAGTTTATGGGTTTACCTATTACTCACTTACTATAGCATGTGGCCCAACTATTTTCCAACGGAAAAAAACTAATTTGGAGAAATATAAATAAACATCCATGGGAAGGCCTAAAGGAGGAGGAGAGATGAAATATTGACATTATAGTTGACAGATCCCTGGTCAAGTCTAAAGAAATCCATGTGCGTCCTACACTCCCCAAGCTTTAGGAAAATCTTGTTTCCTCTTTTGAGATATCCTTCATCCCTCTCGTGATATCCTTGCGTATGTTAACATAAGAATATTTTTGAAGGCGAGATAGGATGGATCCAGATGACGGTTCAAATTGGAGCTACAGGTTATAGTTTTCCACCTTTCTTATAGCTTACATCAATAAAGAAATATTGTATTAATGTGGAATTATTCATTTTATTATATGATCTAACATATATCATGAGTATGTTTTATGTTATTGCTGTTATATATGCTTTGCTTGGACAATTTACATGTTTCAAAGGCATTGGAGGAAGCAAAGGGCTTGGACCCTATGAGATCTACCCAAACATTGGACCTCCGAGTAAGGTCACTTCTTCCCAACTTAGTAGTATAAGCATTTAAATTGTTTCTCTATGCATCTCTTACTATTTTTTTCCCTATGCTCTGTTGGGGTTTTCACCCGAAGACCCTAGGGTGTTCCCACCCAGAACTAGTATTCTTATATAAGGTGGGTGACATCCAAGGATATCCACAAATATAATGTGCCAAAATGGAAGAAGGGAGTTGAAAAAATTGTATGTGTATTTGAGAAGGATATCCTTACATGTTTCATGGAACTACAAGTCCATTTACTTATACACCTAGTTGTTGACATTGAACTAGTGGGTGTTGTATCAACGAGGTAGATTTTTTCCTTGAGAGGTATATGAAAACTCTAATAAGATAAGAAAAACAAAAGTCACATCCGAAGGGTTGCATGGTTGGAAGGTATGTATTGAATGAATAATTTTTCTTCCTATGTGAATTCCTTGATAAGGACCTCGAAGATGGGCCACACTTCTAGGATACATTTGGACATTATTGGTTGAGAAAAACCACAATATAATGGTGTTCAAGTATAAATTAATAAGTAAGCTCATGAGAATTTTTCTTGCTTTTTATTGTGGTCATTAATTTACTCTGCAATTTATCTTTCTAATTAACAACATCCCCTTTCGAGATTTGGAATAAGCATGTTCACCTATATTACATGTAGACAAATGTGATTTACTAGATAATTTAATTTTATGTACCACATGGACTTTATGAAAAAATTGATTGATTTGTATGATAAGAAGAGAGAAGAAAAGTCACGAGCAAGGAGACAATTTAAAAGATCGAACCCAAGGAATAGCCCATTTCCTATTTATTTGCAAGGGGAATGGGCCAAATATTCCATACTAGAATGGGTTACTGAACAAATTCAAAATCAAATAGAAGATGCAAGTATAGTTCAAACATAACAGAAGATGAAATCAACATGTCCAGAGGATGTGAAAGAAAGGTATAGTTGGAATTTTATAGAATGTTGTTTCCTTACAATTTTGATACTATTAACTATTTTAATGTTCAACATTATATTTGTTTTAACAAAAATAAATTGTCTTCACATGCAAGGAAATATATAGAAATGTGGGCATATGGTCGACATTCTTGTGTAGAATGTGTAGATGTAAAGAGAAAATCCTTGAATTGTGGCATCATGGTTGAATTCAAGGAATCTAGTTGATCAAGCACAAAGGATAAAAATTGTATTGAAAGGAATCAACAATATGTTGGGAAAATACAAAAAATTAATATGTTGGACTATCTCTCTTTTAAATGTTTTAAGTGCAGATGATATGAAGCATTTGAGAGGACATGAAGACATGATACCCATTATGGATTGTTTTCTATAGATTCCTCAAACTTCCTACTAGCGGATAAGGATCGTTAGGTTTTTTCAATTCATTGTGAGAAGGTTTTTATTTAACTCAATTAATCGGAAGCGGTAGTGATCAAAACTCTATTAATACATTGCTTATTAAGAATATATACCTGTTTTTATTAATCAATAAAATTGTTATGACATACATCTAATATTTCTATGTGCTCATTCATGTGCAGGTATTGAATGAAGTTATTTTGGCCCTAAAATGGATATTTGTTAGACATTATGATTTAAGATTAAAGCATGCATTTGATGATGCATTAGTGGATACTGAGCAAAAAACTAACAGCCAACAAAATTAGAGAGAGGGATTAGAGAACATCAAAGAAATTGACATCCATGTTGATGTCGAAGATGGTTATGTTAAAATACAAGAAAACAACATTAATACAGAGTTACATGATGTTATAGAAGACGACAATATGGATGGTATAGAAAATAATGATCCAAATACATTTGGTAACAATATGGATGGTCTATAGTTAAATTTCAATGATGACGAAGATAACACAAGTCAAGAAGAGGATGATGATAATATTAACTACTTGAAAAATTGTATCAACATTGAAAATAATACATTGGATGACATTGTTACATAAAATGATGTTAATTACCAACACTTGTAAATTTTCAGAATTATTTGTAATCTATCTTTAAAAAATGACGATTCTAATAGCCTAAATTTGAAATTATTCAATGTTATTTGTATGAATACAAATTACCAATTGAAATATCATTAAAGTGTTCAAGATATATGGCATGAATTACTTACAGAAAAAATTAGGATTAACTGAATGCTTCTTCCATTCATTTTGTATCAATATATATTTGTGATGACATAAGAGTTAATAAAATATTAATTCCTATATTCCATAATGATTTTAATAAGCAACTTTGTTAAATTCATTATTTTCATATTGTTTGCATTCCAATGTTGGTCAAACTACTCTTACATTTAATTATTGATCTAGGTAGGCTTTAATTTTTACAAGACTATCACACTAATTATATGCTAAGAAAAATGATGACTAGAATAAAATAATCTCAACTCAAAGTCCATGCACACAAATTCTCAGAAATCAACAAATCTATTATGCCCTCTACATAGATTCAATGTGAGGAAATAATGTCGAATAAGCTACTTGGTCATTCAACCACTCTCACAAAACTCCTGAAAACAATCAAATATTCAATCTTCACACATAAAAGGAAGTCTAATCCAAACTGTAACAACAAAGCAAATAATTCATTGCCAGAGTAAACTGAGGGGCCAGTCCAAGACTTAAGTTTTCACACCATCCAAATCTTGCTACAATTAATTAAATTAAACATAATTAACGATAATAATAGTATTCCCCCAGGTTCAGGTGACATAAGGGTGATCACCTTGGCAAACTAATAGTTGCATGCACATGCAAAGTGTCCTTCAGCTCATGGTAAGAACTTTACCTCATTTATCCACCCATACACTCTTCTTGGAATACATAGACCACCCTATCGATCGAGGTTGTTTATCAAGTAGTGAATTTTCCTCCTTGTTATTCTTGCTCTGGTTGCCTACACCGATGATCCTCGTTTCTCTCTTTGACCTCATCCCTATTCCCTACTTCACCTACATCACACTCATAAGAGGTGATAGACGGAGAGTCCATCACCTAGGTCAGTGCAGAGGTCATGGAAAACCCCCAAACACCCTAGATGACACCTCCATAGCCACTTTATTTGACCACAACATACATGATTGCATTCATAGAAAGGTGATGGCCATGCAAGAAGAGGATATATACCATAAGGATAAGCAATAAGCTAAAACAAAGGACACCAACTAAATTGTTTAGCTCTTTTTTCTCTTCAACCACTCGTCCTCCTCCCTGAAGCATTTGTACAAATACCTACATATCGACTACCCTCCCAATGTCCCTTCAACTATTGTGTCTCCCATGCACTCTCCTCTAGTTAGTTCTTCCAATACCCCTCTCACAAATCTCCTATGCCTCCCTCTATTCCCCTCACTCCCTTGTTGACAACTGAGGCTCCCCCCGTTCTCCCCCTTGGCCTAGCCCATACAGTTGTTTCCTTGTTGAAGAGCTTCTGGAGGTGACTAGTTTAGTGCAGGCTCATCGTAGTTCTCAAGCCCATTGAGTTTCGAGTTCAACATCAATTTTGCTTCAAAGTAGCACATGTTATTCGTCGACCACTTGATCAACATAAGGTTCTTTATCTCTCCTTATTTTTGTTTGATGGATCACAAAATAGTCTTGTTTTGGATTAGTGGTCATGAATGTGATAACGCCCCTCACGAACAACTCATAAGTGCCAAGCTTTTAACTGAGGCACCCCAAGTGTTATTGCAACTCACATTTTCTACCACCCCTTAGACTACTATCTAGACGTTGCGAGGCTCAACCCTCCTGTGTAATTTGTATGGCCAGTGATTTTCAAGGAAAAATTAGGAAGTTGTAAGCTCTGGTTCCCTCCATATGTAGAGAACCTTTGATTTTCCTCTCTGGTTTTCTTGTTATGAGAAAACTATGAACCTCATAGCTATAAATGCTATATATATTGTTCAATTGATATAATGTTGAAGGTATGGTATGAAATGTTGACAGAAAAATTAGGATTTCTTGAATTCTTCTTCCATTCATTTTGTATCAACATATGTTCATGAAGACATAAAAGTTAATAAAATATTATTGACCATATCTCACAATAATTTGAATAAGAAAATTTGTTAAATTCATTAGTTTTATATTGTTTGCATTTTAATGCTGGTCGACCCACTCTTACATTTAATTGTTGATCCAGGTAGGCTCTAATTTTTACAAGATTGCCACATAAAGTCTATTCTAGGCATATGATGATTAGTGTAAAATAATCTCAACCCAAAGTCATTGCACACACACTGTCAATAATCAACAAAGTTTTTATACACTCCACACATATTTAATGTGAAGACTTACGATAGAATGAGCTACTTTTTCATTTAACCACTCTCACAACACTCCTAAAAACATCATCCCTTCAATCTGCACACACAAAAGGAAGTGTAATCCTAACTATAACAACAACAAAAAATAATTCACTTCCACGCTAAATTGAGGGACCAGTCTAGCGCTTAAGTTGTCACACAATCCAAATATTAATTCAATTATTTAAATTAAAAACACAATTAACTATAACAACAATAGTAACAACAATCACATAGATGAAATTTTTTTATGAAATATGTCATTCAACTACTCCCATATCACTCCTAAAAACCACCACTCAATCAATTTTCACACATAAAGGAAGTGCAATCCAAATTGTAACAACAAAGAAAATAATTCATTGCCACCCTAAACTAAGGGAATAATCCATGACTTAAGTTGTCACACCATCCAAATCTTATTTCAATTAATTAAATTACACAATAATTAACTTGAACAACAAAAATCACATAACTAAGAGAAAGTTATGCAATCTTTCATTCAACCACTCTCACAAAACTCCTGGAAACCATCACTCATTCAATTTGCACACATAAAAGGAAGTACAATCCAAAATGTAACAACAAAGAAAATAATTCACTACCACACTAAACTAAGATACCAGTCCAGGACTTAAGCTGTCACACCATCCAAATTTTACTCAAATTAATTAAATTACACACATAATTAGTTGTAACAATAGTAGAAACAACAATCACATAATTGAGAAATATTTATGATATATGTCACACAAATTCTCTCAAAATAACCTTGAAAACTAGTGTAGGGATTTGTTTGGAAAAATTAACTCTGAACCTAGGTGAGGACCCATTAAGACAACACCTCTAGTGCATCAATCGGTTTGAATTGACATTAGGAAGACCTTTCATTGAGTTGCATTTGATTTTTTTGTCATAAACTTGCTTTTCCTTGATCAGCACACCCCCTAGTCTGCTAATAGAGCATTGCAAATAACTTTGTCTTTCTTTGTACCTGCGTTGAAGAGAAATGGTAGCCCATTTGTACCTCTGCTGACCATTACTCCATGCAAAACATTTCCTTTTCAGTCTTTTCTCTCTGATCAAGTTGGTTCCAGTTGATCCTCCTTATGTTCCTGAGTGTGTTTATCTCTCTCAGAAGCCTACATATTGTGTGATTTTGGTTTTTAGTGCATTTTATAAGAATATGTTTACATTTTTATTTGTTCTTGTGATTAGGTCATTAGAAAATTGATTTCTTGATCATTGGGTTCCTATAAAGAATTGGTGTTTTAGTCATCATTTTCACTAGTTTCGTTTACCAGTGATTAGATGAATATCTTAGTTTTCATCAGAAAATTAATTGAAATTGAAAAGAAAAATCTTATGCATCATTAATTGCATGTAGGGATTTTATTTTTATTGGAATAGTGAAGTTGAGGAAATTTATTATGTCATGACGTGTTTGTTGCAATGTTGTTCGATTTCTTATTCCCCTACTTAGTTAGGCCTTTCATTATTAAAAAGAAAATGAAAAGAGTTATTTTTGTCATCTTAGTTATATGATAGGTGTGTTCAAGTGACAATAAGTTTTGAGCCTTGAAAATTGAAACATAGTTCAAGACAAAATCTAAAATTCACTCAGTTAACCTAAGGATCATTTGAAACTTAACAACTCACATAGAGGTCTAGGCTAGAGATATGTTATGATGTCTTTAAATGTAGGATTTGTTGTTCTTTTCTAGTGTTTCATTTCAGGGGTGCTATCTCGTTCCACGTACATAAGTTCATATACCATTCTCCACATACCTATGGGTATATTGTATGGAACACAATGCATGAAAACTATATGGAAATGCTCTAATCATATGGGTATGCATTAGACAACACTAATACAAAGTTCACTTCCATGTATCTTTGAGTATATTTTGGAAGTCCATCATACGTTGTTATCCTCACCATAGGTAACCAGGTCTGCTACCTTATATATTATGATACAACAAACACAACATTCAAGGAGATTTTCTTCGTCTTTGTAAATGCTTGGTTCTCCAAGGTGGTATATTGCAATTCACAATTTCTTTGTAGACCCTTATTCCTAGTAACCCCTTTGTTTGATTTTGTGTCTTTAATTTCTAAAATCAATTAATTTATTTCCAGAACAACAACCTCCCCATGGAAAAAATCATTTCTACATATCAGGTTGAGAATAATGGTGATAATTCTCGAGTCTAGAAATTAAGGAAACCCCTCTAATGGGGATCCTCAAAATTTTACTTCATTTTTGAAATATTGATGATCCTTAAATGGAAATTTTGTCCCTTCCTAGATTTACCATTGGTTTTCTAGTTTGGTTTTTTATGACCACTATGGTTCTAAAAGTCCAAACTAATCCTCAACCAATTTCTCCTCCACCTATAACATTTCAACCTCAAATCCATCCTAAAGTTGTAGCTTTTCCTTCTTCACTTGTTGTTTCTTCATCCCTCTCTTCCTACTCACCTGGTGAAATTCTTGATTCTAGTAACTATAAGGCTAAGAAAAAGACGAAAATAATGAAGAAGAAGCAAAATAAGCAGGGGGGAACCAAGGAGCCATTACTGCAAAGTATGGAAAAATCTTCCAATTAGCCCTACAAAGTTAAATTCCCTTGCAGTTTATGTGAGGGTGATTACCTTCTTAGAGATTGTCCTAGTATTCAAAAGGTATTAGAAGTGTGGTCCATCGGTGTAACACCCTCGTCCCACATCTACCCAAGATAACTGGTCCACTACTGTAACCATGTGATGAGAGGCTACTATGATGTGATTCAACTCCCTAATTATATTTAAGGAAGTGGAAGTGACAAACATAACCAAACTAGCCTCCCATACATGCTACAAAACCTTCAAGAGCCACCCAACCCTTCCAGGTAACCAACCCCCGAGACAACTTGACATTTTACTGTCCTAGACCCTTAGTTCCTCCCATGACAAGACATGCCAGAAAATGAGACTTTCTAGTAACTCCCACAATAATGCATTCATGCAACCGAGGATGTTTCAACTAGGTTTGAGCTAGCAACACTAAATTTTGTGGCATTGTTTCAAGGCCAAGACTTAGGCCACTACCCAAAACTTCACAAAAACTTAAGAAAAGATTAAGAACATTGAGACAAAGTTACTAATGAAAATATTTTAATCAATGACTTGATTGTACCCCTACTAGACATGAAAGGCATTTGGTAAAACATGTCACAAATATGCATTCTAGAAGTCATGAAAATATATTTGAGCATAGGGGTCTCATACTTATCTGATATTTGTAAAGAAGAATTGTTAGTTTATCAAAAGAGATGCGTTATCATCTATTAGGTCATATATTCATTGTAAATTCATTTCTAAATCAAAACATGATGATATACATAAATCAATTTTGTCACAAAGCATACTCATAACAAAAAAAAATAACATGGATATAAGAGCCTTAAAATCCACATATAAGCTAGTACATTTAAACATGAAATGCCAAAGAGAAGAAGCTATTATTATGAATGCAAGATCCAACAAATGATTGGACTTCCATGAACCACCTAACCGTAGATAAGTTGAAAAAAATATTTATTTCATCCAATCACCCACGTGCCATATTCCAAGCATGAATGTGGACTCAAAACCAAATGCAAGCCATATTTCATTAACCTTTACTTCAATTCCCACCAGATCACTAGGCCCTAAACAAGCATGGATTCCATTGGATTTCTCCACCAACACTATGAAGAATTTTACTCTCCTAGTCTCTAGGCTTTACCATATATCTCACCATACAATGGTCGAGGATTCTTAGGCCTAGTCAAGATTCCACCCTCCAAGATTTACCATATATCCTGCCATTTACTAGCCAACGATTCCTAGGACTAACCGAGGGCACATGCCTATAAGACTTACTGTAAATTCCACCATACAATCATATATTATTTCTACGCCCACCGAGACACACAAAAATCCTACTTTACCACAATACCTCTTCGGTATTTGTTTGAGAGACCACCTCACCCAGTTTCAAAAACATCCAAAAATCCAGGTCAACCAAATACAAGAGAACCCATCACACCATGGCTATCTAGAAATGGAAAGGTAAGGCTGAAGAACACTGTCACACCTCGAAAAACCTATGCCAAGGACAACAAGAGAACCAAATACAGAAAAGCATTTACCATGCATGCCCAAAACTATCAAGGAAACCACACATGCAAATTGATTCCTACAAATAATAATGTTATAGTTGCTAGATCCTACTCTTCCTTTCTCTGATACCAACTGTGAGAGAAAACAGAGGATATTACAGTGGATCTGTTGTAGGTTGCGTCTCTTTATTTTGCTAGATTATAGAAAGGAAGGACTGGCTATTCAGGGTGGACGTAGCCCAAACTGGGTGAACCACCTATATCTGTGTCTCTCTAGTTTTATGCATTTTCTGTGTTTATATTTATGAAATATTCTATTTGTTCCATTGCTCTATAATATATAATTTTCTAACAACTGGTATTAGAGCTGAAGGTCTATTTGGCCAATAAACTCACAAGAAAGAAGGGTTCCTCATTCGAGTGGGAGCAATGGAAGAAGATGGTAAACTTAAGGTCGAGAAATTTAAGGGCCAAAACTTCTCACTGTGGAATATGCAGATGGAAGATTACCTGTATCAGAAAAACTTGTACCCACCATTTGGCGGAAAAACAAAGATACCGACGAGTATGACGATGAAGAATGGAACCTTCTCGATATAAAGGCACTCGAAACAGTACGGTTCTTCCTCGCAGCGTCAGTCACCCTCAACATTTCGAAGGAAACAATGACAGAGGGATTGGCTAAGTCATTGGCGAAACTATATAAAAAAATTTCGGCCTTAAACAAGGTATTTCTTATGAAACGGTTATTTAATATGAAGATCTCAGAAGGTGGATCTATTTCAGACCATTTAAATGATTTTAATACTGTTACAAGTCACTTAAGTTCTATAACGATAAAATTTGATGATGAAGTTAGAGCTCTGTTATTCTTCTGCTCATTGCTAGAAAGTTGGAATGGTTTAGTAATGGAAATTACTAACTGTGTTTTTGGATCTAGTACTTTAACTTTTGATGATGTTGTTGGTGCTATCCTTAGTGAGGAAATGCGACGGAAAAGATACGGTGAGACATCGGGTAATGCTTTAAGTGTAGAGTCTAGGAGAAGAAAAATGAAAAGAGGAAAGAGCTCAGGATATCACAGTTAATAAAGGAAAGGCAGATCCAAGTCCAGATCGGGGATAATGTGTTGGAAATGCTGGAAAGAAAGGACACCTAAAGAAAGACTGTAGATCTCAGAAGGGAAAAGAAGGAGATGCACAACAAGAAAACAATCATGAAGTGAATGTCACAGGTGAGGTGATACAAGATGCTTTGATTATTTCTTTCAAAAATATTACTGATTCTTGGGTGGTAGATTCAGAGGCCTCATTCCATGCCACACCTGATAAGAAATATTTTGACGACTATGTTCAAGGAGATTTTGGACAAGTCCATTTGGGTGATGATAAACCCTGTAAAATTGTCGAAATGGGTAAGGTTCTTATAAAACGACGAAATGGAAACCAATGGCTACTAAAGAAGGTAAGGCATGTTTCAGATTTGAAGAAAAAATTGATTTCAACAGGGCAGTTAGGCGGTGAAGGTTGTGTGACAACTTTCAGAGATAAAGTTTGGAAGGTCACCAAAGGAGCCCTGGTAATAGAAAAAGGCGAAAAGGTTGGTACATTGTATTTATGGAATGGTATTTCTAACTCTGTTAATGCTTTAACTTCCAAAGGAGTAGATGCAGCATTATGGCATCATAGGTTCGAACACATGAGTGAAAAGGGCATGAATATTCTTAACTCAAGGAATTTGTTGCCAGGTTTGAGGAATGTTGATTTTGACTTATGTGAGAATTGAATTTATGGAAAACAGAAGAGAGTCAGATTTCTGAGAGTTGGGAAAGAAAAGAAGAGTGAAAAATTAGAGCTTGTGCATATAGATGTATGGGGACCTACTCAGGTATCATCTCTCGGTGGCTCTCATTATTATGTTACTTTTATTGATGATGAACTAGAAAAACTTGGATTTATTGTTTTAAGAATAAATCTGATGTATTTGATACTTTCAAGAAATGGAAAGCTTTGGTTGAGATTGATACGGGAAAGAAATTGAAGTGTCCCAGATCAGACAATGGAGGTGAATATTGCAGAAAAGAGTTTGATACGTATTTTTCAGAGCATGGAATTTACAAAGAAAAGATAGTTCCAAGAACACCACAAGAAAATGGTGTGTCAAAAAGGATGAATAGAACAATCATGGAGCGTGCAAGGTGCATGAGATTGCATGCAGGATTACCTTTACAATTTTGGGCAGATGCTATGGATACTACTATTTATCTAATAAATAGAGGGCCTTCAAGTTCCTTGGATGGTGGTGTTTCAGAGTAAGCATCGATAGGTAAAAAGGTAAACTACTCTTTTTTAAATCCTTTTGATTGTAAGGCCTTTGTCCACATTAATAAAGAAAATAGAACAAAGCTTAAGACAAAATCAAAGAAATGTACCTTTATTGGATATGGTGTTAATGATTTTGGTTATCACTTATATGATTATGAAAATCACAAAATAATTAGGAGCAGAGATGTAATCTTCATTGAAAATGTCTTTTATAAGAATCAGTTGCAGGAAAGGAAACAGGAAAAAGAAAACAAGGAATACACAGTTCTTGATGAGATCACTCAAAAAGTAAAGGTGCGTGAAAATAATAATAAACAATAGCCACAACAACAACTACCTCCACAACAGCAACAGGCACCCCAAACCCCTGAAAGTGGTGTTAGAAGATCTACCAAGATAAGTATACCCCCTGAATGATACTCTCCTTCATTATATTATTTATTGTTGATTGATTCTGGTGAACTCGAATGTTATGAAGAAACAATGCAAGTTGAAAGCAGGAAGAAGTGGAAGCTAGCCATGGAAGAAGAGATGGACTCCTTAATGCATAACCAAGATTGAGACTTAGCCAGGTTTCCTGCAGGTAAAACTACAATGCGGAATAAATGGGTTTACAAGCTAAAGGAAGAAGATGGAGGAAAAAAAAGAACTATTTTAAATCTAGTAGCAGTTGAAGATTTGCATCTTAAGCAGTTAGATGTAAAGGCAACCTTTCTGCATGGGGATTTGGAGGAAGAGATATATATGTAGTGGCCACAAGGATATGAGGTGAAAGGGAAGGAGAAACTAGTGTATAGGTTGAAGAAGAGTTTGTATGGCTTAAAACAGGCTCCAAGGCAGTGGTATCTAAAATTTGACAAGTTTATGTATGAACAAGGTTATAGTAGATGTCACTCGCATCATTGTGTTTATCTGAAAAAACAAAATGATGGAAGCTATATTATATTGTTATTGTATGTAGATGACATGCTTGTTGCAGGGTCTATCATGCAGGAAATAAATGTGTTCAAAAGAAAACTGGAAAATTCATTTGCAATGAAGGATTTGGGTGCTGCAAAACAAATCCTAGGTATGATAATAACTAAAGACAAGAAAAATCGCAAATTAACATTGTGTCAGAATGAGTACATACAAAATGTGTTGAAAAGATTTAATATGCACAATGCAAAACCACTTAGTACACATTTTGCTAGCCATTTAAAACTTAGTAAGGAAATGTGCTCAAAGACCCAAGAAGACATGGAGTATATGTCTAAAGTTACATATGCATCAGCAGTTGGAAGCTTACTGTATGCAATGGTCTGCACAAGGCCTGATATTGCACATGCAGTGGGGGTTGTAAGCAAGTACATGAACAATCCAAGAAAGGAAGATTGGGTGGTAGTGAAATGGATTCTCAGATATTTGAAAGGTACCACAAATCAAGCATTATGCTTTGGTGGTTCAAACATTTCTCTACAGGGATATGTTGATGCAGATATGGCAGGTGACATAGATAACAAGAGGAGCACTACATGATATGTATTTATTGTAGGTGGAACAACTATGAGTTGGGTTTAAAAAATCCAAAGTGTTGTTGCACTTTCAACAACAGAAGTAGAGTATGGTGCTGCTACAGAGGCTAGTAAAGAAATGATTTGGTTTTTTTCAACAAATTTTTATGGGTGAATTGGGTAAGGAGCATGATATGGGCGTGTTATACAACGATAGCCAAAGTGCCATTCATCTCGCAAAGAACTCAAAATTTCAGTCCAAGACTAAAAACATACATCTCAAGTACCATTTCATGCAATTAGTGTTGGAAGATGGAGAGTTGAAGCTCGAAAAGATACACACTAGCCAGAATCCTTGAAATATGCTAACAAAAGTTGTAAAAAGGGAGAAACTGAGAATATGCTCAGTTTCAATTGGTATTCAAGGATGATGATGAAGATGAGAAATCACCAGGTCCAAAGAGGATTCTGTGTCCAACAAATGAAGCAGCAATGGAGTTGCTACAATCATTCTCCAAGTGGGAGATTGTTGGGTGTGGAGCATGATTATTTAAAGGTATTTGTTTCAGCGAGATGTATATCCCAGGAATTTTGTACACCTATCCATGCAGGGGGGTGTCGGGGGGGCAATGCGCCCCGGTTAGGGGTTCCGGGGGCTAGCGGTCCCCGAACGGGGGTTTCGGGGGAAACGCCGTTGAAGCTAAAAATAGTTGTAAAATTGTCTTGTAAAAGTATAGTAATTTCTACTCAATCTGGGTCATTCATTAGGCGGATGATCTGACGGTAGAACTTATTTTCAGTTTAGGGTTTTTTTCCCTAGAAGGAAACCCCTCTCTTCATATGAGGGCATTGTATTGAGGTTGTGTAATAGATGTGTATTCTTAAAATGAGAAACAAAGAGGTGAGACTATAAGAGAAAACATAGGATATTACAACAGCTCTGTTGTAGGTTGTGTCTCTTCATTTTTCTGGATAATAGAAAGGAAGGACTGGCTATTCAGGGTGGACGTAGACCAAACTGGGTGAACCACGTATATCTGTGTCTCTCTAGTTTTATGTGTTTTCTGTGTTTATATTTATGCAATATTCTATGTGTTCCATTGCTCTGTAATATATAATTTTCTAACAATCCAATGCTAGAGTGCTCCAAGAATTCTCTAAGTGTCTAAGAGATTGAGAGAGAGAAGAGAGGAGAACTCCAAAATTGAACTAACAAAAGGTACATACTGATCCCATAATCCATTTTATTAATGAGGCATCTATTTTCATCAATTTTCAATTATTTTCCTCTATTTTCCTCCTCACATGAAGCCTATGACCTTTCACCTTCCGTTTCTCCTAATTTCCATAATTTTCATAAATAAAATATCAATTAATGCTCATGCCTTTCAAAATCCTTTTCCATTGCCTTTTCCAGTTTCCTTAGCCATAATAAACCAAATGAACACTTACTATAGGATTCGTTTCCCAACATTTAGATTGGAGTATATGTCCCGTGACCTTGGTTATTATTTTTTCCTTTATTAACTTTATTACATGGAATTTTATACCAGGGTTGTTATAGAACCCTCCCCATTGGGTAACACTATCCTCAGTTTTCAATGACCCCTATAATCAAAAAAACCATTGAAAGAAAAACATCCTTCCCATGGAGCTTTATGACTTAGCTCAATACAATATTTATAATAATTGGCCTATGGAGAAGCAAGGCAACATGAAAAACTTAACAACATGATAACCATAACAACATGACACCTATACTGCTTATTTGAGTTTTATAACACAATTCATGGTGGTATTTACATCCATATACATATGTACATATAAAAAAACATGACACCAAAACATATACAAGAAACATTCACTCAACTAGTGAATACATAAGGATACGTAGCTTGCATATGATCTACCATCCCCTATGGAAATTCATCAGGCCCAAACTACTTGCACTGCACTTTGACCTGCCCGATTGCTCGGTTCTAAAGCATGAGCATATTTCTCTACAATATACAATGAGGTTCTAGCTACAATTATCCATCTACCTCCACCTACAATAAAGGCCAATAAATAATATGATCAACATCTCTAACATACTTCCTAAGTAATGACACATGGAAAATATCATGGACTTTCACTATTGGATGCAGTAAAAGTTGATAGGCCACTTGTCCAATCCTTTCAAGAATCTTGAAAGGTCTAAAAAATTGAGGTGTTATCTTGTGACATGATCTAATCCTTAAGGATATATTCTTGGTCATGATGCGTAAGTACACATGTTCCCCAACCTATAAATCCTTAAAGA